>JAGFMF010011453.1:1701991-1754779 GCA_019455555.1 Galemys pyrenaicus | reverse complement strand
AAGGGACTGAGGTGATGGTGCACGGGTGAAATGGTGGTGGGTACCCCCTGGGGACTACAAATGATGTCAAATATAACTAATAATAAAAAAAAAAAGTTTCACCTTCCTGGCATTCCAATTGTGAGCAATTGGTGCAATGAATATCTTATGATGAGCTTAGTAGGCCTAAATTAAATCTATTATCATAAGCAACAACAGCAGTAGCAGCATCAATCACTCAAATGTGCTATTTCAGCCCTGTGATGGATGCTTTGTAAACATTAGTCACCAATGCTTCTAGTCACTGAAAGAGAAATGTGCTATTTCATGTTATAAAGACACTATCAGCAGAGGTTACATATCATACCTGGATTCATTAAGCTAGCAAATGCTTAGAACTGGGGGTTAAAGACTTTTTGGACCTCAATTTTTTTCTATTATGCCATTGTTCTCCCCATACACCTGACAGCTTTGAATATTATTTTTCAAAATGAATCTAATTTATCCTAATCAGATGGCTGAAATTTAATTCAGCTGGCCTAGTCACAGATGATGTCTGTATGATTTTAAATAAAAGGAGATAGGACAGTCAAGAGCACCTATAATATTCCAATTTCACATTGTAAAAATAAATTGCAGTAAGTCAATGAATTCAGGTGATACATTTTTTTAAATGGTCAATTTTTATTCTGACCTTACTAGGAGGTAACAATGTAAATAAAGACAATTTAACCATAAGATAAAAAAGCATGGCTAATATTTACTAAGTACTCACTATGTGATTAATATCAAATAAAAAAAAGTCCACTCCTTGCTCCGTACTATTCCTCTGCCTTTTTTATGTGAATTTACATCTTTTCTTCTAGACAGGGCTTTTCATCATTTACACTGTTGACACTGAATATTCTGTCTCAGGAGCTCTCCTGTGTATTGCAGGATAGTTAGCCCCATCCCTAGCCTTACCCCAACATATAGTAGAGGCACCACTGTCCCTACTTGTGACAACTAAAAATAAATCCAGAATTTCTCCAATGACCAGGGACAGAGAAGGGTAAACTAAATCACTCCCACTGAGAACCACTGTTCTACATTTACTCCTGCCCATGCCTATTCCTCTATTCATCCTTGCCACTTTTGCAAGAACCTTGTCCTCTCAATTATCTCCTTATCCTCCAAATCTTTAAACACCACTTTAATCTAAATAAATTATTTTAATTGTATTGCTTAACTGAATATCACTGATTTATAATGTTACACAGTTTTCAGGTGTACACTTAACAAGTCAACAACACATCATATTCACCATTCAAAGTCTAATTTACATCCCTCATCATGCAATTGACCTCCTTTACCTCATTTAGCTACTCCCATTTTCCCCTTCACTTCTGGTTCCCACATTTAGAAGTTTTTCTTTTGTTTGTTTCATCCTTTTTTTTATCTACTAGATAAAAACATATAGAATTTCTCTTTTCTCCATCAGATTTATTTCACTTGGCATAATACCCTGTAAGTTCATTCATACTGCAAATAGGAGGATTCCATCTCTTTTTTAGATATCTGAGTAGTATTCTAGTGTGTGTGTGTAATATATATATCTGCTCACCCATCTATGGGCATGGTTTCGGACACAAAAGCTATCAACTTTTAAGTATATTAACCAATCAATTAAAATTAATTAATCTCCTTATGTTTACTTTCACCCCATCCTCACTTTCTCTCTTCTCCTCCTAGCCAAGTTTCTTAGGAGAGTAATTTGTTCTTACATCATTTTAATCACTTGCCTTTCACTCCTGAGCCCCATTCTAAAACTGGCTTCCATCAATCTTTCTTCTTCCTTGACTTCTGTGCATAACAATCTACTGATTCTTCACTCTCAAATATTCTCATACATTCTCTCTCTCTTTCTCTCTCCCTCTTGCTCACTCTCTCTTGCTCGCTCTCTCTCTAGCTCTCACTCTTGCTCTAGCTCTCTGTCTCCCTCTCTCTCTTTTTCTTCCCTTTCTCCCTCCCTCCCCTCTCTCTTTTCTCTCTCTTTTTTTTTTTTGAAGGCTCAAACTCCACTACTCATGGCGTGGCTGGCCATGAAATGGTTGAAGTTTCTCATGGAAAATTCCTAATAACTTTTTATCTTTACTTGAGATCCTTGCATCAATGGTTGCATTATCCCATAATTTTAGAGGTCATTTACATGATGATGATTCACAATACTCCTAGGTCTCTCCTCGGAGCACTAACTGACAACTGATTATTTGGCATTTCCTCTTGGTGATCCTAGAGCACCTCAAACTCCACCTGTTCAAAAGAAAAGGTATGACCAACTCATTCCCAAACCTATTTTTATCCATTTCTCCCTCAAAGGTAATTGGATTTTTGATTTATATTACTGGTCAACTTAGAAATTTAAATGTTATTCTTGAAACCTCCATTTCCTTTTACCACAATGTCTAATTAATAACAAATTATTATTTTCTCTAATTAAAGACAAAATTATGCTAATTTTGCCTCTTAAATGTCTCTGAATTCTATCTAACTTTTATACTCATATGAAACATTATAGCAGGAAAGAGAGCTATGCTAAAGATATAAAATGTTCTCAATGCTACAAACTAGATTAAAGGCATTACAATTTCTAAAGGGGAAAAAGGGGCATTAATCAAAGGAAGAGGTTTATGAAGACATAATTTTGCTGTGAAAACCACCACTAACAATACAAGAAGGACTGACTTTTACTGAGCTCTTACCATAGGCAAGAAATTGAGCAGAGCCCTCTAAGTGCAGTAACTCATTGCTTTTCACAGTAACTCTATTTGTCATAAATATTATTGCCTGTAATTTATAGGTGAGTCCACTGAGATTCAAGATAATAAAACTAGAAAACCTCAGGGCTGGAATTTGAACCTAACCTAGTCTAACGCTAATAATCCTAAAAAAACCTATTTCTATAAAAAATATAATAATAAAGCATACAGATACAAATATAGATTGAAACTTTCCATGTCTCTGTTCAATGGTGAAATTGCCTTGCTAAGAAATGACTAAGCAATCCATGAGAAAAACTTCAGAGGAACAAGAAAAAAAGAACTGGGTTTAAAGCATCTGCCCTTTAGTCTGTTATGCTTTATGCTTCTGTTCTACTCTGAGAATTTGGTAATTGGTTTGTAAAGTGAGAAGCTGCTCTCTAGCAAAAGTCTTTCAGTCCAGCCGTTAGGTAGATTAATTTTTTAAGCCTTCATAGCGCATTCTCCAAACACTTCTCTCCAGCATTGCCTAAGGAAGGCAATAACTGAAGACTCTGGATACACAACCAACATTGGGGAGTGTTATGAACCAACACCAAAAAAAAAAATTAAAAGGAATAAAGGATTTAAGTCCAATAAAAGCTGAATTGATAGAAAGTTGCCTTTCAGCCTTACTGCTATCCTGAGAACTTTCCTGGAAATAACCACTTTAAGTTTATGTTTAAAATGCCTGTATCAAAAACCACCCTCCGATGGCGTCAAGGTTGAAGGCATCAAAAGCTATCTACCAACCCCTTTAAATAAGAGAACTCCTAACAGGATTAAATAAATCCTTTCAGGATTTGTCTGACAATCAGAAATATCTGTAGTGGTAAGATGACTTTATACATATGAAAAATTAAATTTACAAAGGCAAACAGGAACTTAGAACAGGATTATCAGGTTGTAGAATAAAATGTTGCATAATATGAGAGGACATGATTGTGCAAGGGGTTGAGCACCTCACTGAGGAGCTTCCACAGCTACTACAGTGCGGTTCCATCCCCTGCCAGGGAGACGACCCACACGGCAAAGCAGGCTTCTCCTACCTCACCCATTGCTCCCCTCAGCAGTGTATCTCAGTCTATCTGCCTGTTCTGCTCCCAACTCTGTCTCTGGTGAATCCTCTCACTCCGCCCCCACACTTCTGGCCTGTACCACAGCTCTCATGTGCATAAATAAATGAAATCTTTAAAAGAAAAATAAAGAATCAGAAGATATTTAAAAAATATGAGAGGACATGTGTAAAGAAATGTATCTTTTCCTCTATATGGATACACTACAAAGTGTATCTTTCTCCGTGATATGGCATAGGACAAAGCATCAATATACATTCACTCATGTCATAGAGCAGGATATGACAAAAAAAAAAAAAAAAAGAAATTGATCAAAATTGCTCCTCTACTTTGGAGCAGAAAGAATTCTAACTTGACGAGGCAGGTCACAGTTCACAAACCAGTTCTAAATCCATGACACAAAAGAAGTTATGATGATTTTTAAGTAACTTGAAAAAGCATCTGAGTGTCTGAACACATTCCTCAAAAAGTAACACAGAAATGTATTAATTGTATTCCACTACTACCATTATAAGTATCTTCTTCACTGATAGTAGAAGTGTTAGTTATGTTAGTCTAAATATTCCAGAAATAAATCCAAAATTAAAATATTATAAAAGATAATAGATGTTCATTTCCTACTCAGGACAGAGCAGGTGAACATTAGCAGATGCTATTCTCTGCATCATGATATATTGGTTGTACTTCTTTCATTCTTAGTTCTCTATAACCTTGTCAGTGCCTATACCTCAACAGATAAAAGAGATAAAGAGCATACTCACTTCTCAAAGGTTATTATCCAGAAAAAAAGCACACAGCAATTCCACTCACATTTTACTAATAAAAGCTATTTGCATAGCCCTGTACAGTTACAAAGTGGCAGAAAAGGGTAGTCCCTTTCTAGATAGTCAATACACAACTATCCTTCCACTGACACAGAAAAAGGGAATTTTGATGGTTACTTGATAATCTCCATCACACGTCAACAAAAATTTCAAACAAATTCAGCTTGACTGACAACAGAATTTCCAAGACAGGATATTAAGAGTTTAGGTTCCATGGACCAAAATTCAAAATTCATGTAAATTTATCAGGGAAATAACCATTTTTATTTTAAAACAGAAAGAATCAAAATGTTGGCATAACATTATAGAGGAAAACTAAGAATTCAAGTTTGGATCAACTGATAATAGTTATGCTTGTTGAGGCTGCTTCATTTCATCAGAGGAAGCAATATGTGACAGGGAAGTCAGACTGACCTGGTTTAAATGAAGAGTGTGTATTTCCAGCTGTGTGAGACTGTAATAGTCAGTGAAGTTCCTGATTCTATGTTTCCTATTCTCTGAAATGGAGTTAATACCATCTACTAGTATGAATTTTTAGTAACAAATTAATCACTGTGTAACAGAGGCTTAGCAGAGTTTATAGTACAAATAAATGTTAAATCAAGCAGTGATTAACATTTTATTGTTTTTTTATATAAATTTTAAAGTTGCCTCAACCTACATCAAGCCAAGATCATTATCTCCCCCGACAATTCATGTCAAGTATTTTGCCTGAGAGATGATTCTATTACTAGAAAAACAATTGAACCCAGGGTCAAAACCTTATAGTCACCAAATCTTATCTCTTTATCCAAATCCCAGGTATATGAATGCCCATATGTACCTATCCAAAGTTCCTAATTCACATTTCTATTATGTATTTTATAGCCTAGCATTACATCACCTGGATTTTCCAGTTACAAGCCTTTTATCCACCACTATCAGCTCAACTTGACAGTAAAAGGAAAACAGTTAAAATGTGTATTCTACTCTGTCTAGTCCACATTAATCCAATCAAGATTTTAAGATCACATGGAAACTCCAACTGGTCTAAGATTTTAGCACATTGAAATAGAAGTTCCAAAGCATAAGTTATTAATTGGTTGTGCATATTGTTTTCCATTTAAAAGCAATCACATGAAATCACTTTGCTTCTTACATACACAGAAAAGATCACTTTTGCTTCCTAGAATAAAGGCAACTCTTGCCATTGTCAAACATCATAAATGTTATTTCCTATAATGTTCATCATTGAATCATATAACTGTTTTAGTGACATGCACCCCTTTCTGATTTGTTATACACCATAGGCATTCCCACATGAATCAACATTAGCACCTGATTTATCTCCAAGTTCCCTTTATTTCCTTAGCATGTAGATCTTTTTTTTTTTCAGTTGGAGAACATAGGAATATCTAATGCAGGAAGACATCTAAAATGAAAGCAGAAGAAAAAGATTATTTCCTCAGTCTTTCCTTTTGCAGCACTAAATCTGAGACATTTGCTCTCCATTTATGTGGTAAGTGTAGAAATTTTTAATAGGCATAATGGAGGGAACATAGAATAGACATTAAAAATAGGACTTTTACTCTTGATTCCAAAAATTATTCCCTGTGTTAGCTTGGATGCATTAGCTAATTTAGTGACTTAACTTCCCTTATCTTTAAAATGGAATTATAATATCATGCCCTTAAAATTACTAGATGTTAAATTCCTTGACATTATTAACCTTGATCATTCAATTACTCATCATTACATTCCCAATTCCTAAGTGTGCCCTACATATTATAGGCATACATTAATTATCTTTATCATTATTATCAATAATAAGGTATTTTTTTAATTTGGAGAAATTAAATATAATTCCAGGTATCAGAGATAATGGATTTCACTAACGCCACAGAAGCACTGGACAAATAACAAAATATTCAAGTAAACACTAGTTCTGAACTAAGAACATTTTAAAAAATTAGGTGTAGAAATTAGAGCATAATGTAGAGCATAACCAAAAATTATGTCTAGCCTGGAGATACAGAAAGATCAAAACACCATGAGGAAAAGGAAGAATAAGTAGTAAAAACTGAAATTTTATGTTTGAAGTCAGAAAAATAGCAAATCTCTAATAATATCTAGTGTAATGTTTGTGAAAGTTGGTAAGGATTTGACTCCAAATGATTAATGAAAGGCATCAGATCTCCTTGATGTATTTTGCTGCGAAAACTTTGTAGATATTGTCAATGTGATTGTGTGACTATTATACTAAATGACAGGACACTAGAAGTAAAATGTTCTTTATATAAACCTACATACATATGCACCGAGACCATCAAAATGTGAAGACCTGCCAGCACCATCTGCTTATCTTTTCATTGATCCCTGAACTGCTATGTTCTATTCACATGCAGCAGTTACTTAATAAGCATCTCATTGTTTAAAAGATAAATTGGTCATTTTTACCCCAGTTCTTATCTTTGGAACTGCATGTTCCCATAAAACAGTAATTTTTATTTCTACTGCATGACCATTACATATTCAGCTCCAGTGATCTGTGCTGAGTCACTCAAGTTATAAACATTGCTTCCAGTCATAAATGCAAACTAGATCTGGTCATGTTTTTATATTTTAAAATACAGGGGAGAAATGGCAACTGGAACAACTTCTATTCATTATCTTGTGGAGTTTTGTTTTTAGTCAAAGCTTCTAATGAAGCCATGGATTTAGCATGGTTCCACTTAAACCAAATGATCAACAGTTCCCCAAAAAGACATACTATAATACTGGTAGACTCAGTAGGTTGCATTATAATTTCCTGTTTTTTGGTACCTCAGCACTTTCCTGTTCCTTTTCACAGAAGTGACTTTAATATTCATCAAAGCAGGCAGACCTGCAGTTCTGTGCCCTCTTGAGTCTCTCTGTCTCAGAATATCAAAACAAACAGAAGAACCCAGAACTGGAAAAAAGAAAGTGTAAGCAACATGTCTGGGAAGAGGAAAAAGACAGGGTTGCTTGGACTGAATTTTCCTCCCTGCAGCTTTGATGCTTTGCAATGTTAAAATAAGGAGTATCACAGAAGCACATTTGTAGAGGGTCAGATGTGGAATGGATATACTCTGCCAGATAGCCCAGTAAGATAAGTGTCCATGATGAAACCAAGGTGCTCAAATCCACAGATGTCAAATAATAAAAAAAAAAAAAACTTTAAAGTAAAAAACCCAATTAAAAAAATGGGCAGAAGAACTTAAAAGACACTTCTCCAAAGAGGACATACACATGGCCAATAGACACATGAGAAAATGATCAACATCCCTCATAATCAGGGAAATGCAAATCAAGACAGACCACAATGAGGTACCACCTCACACCAGTAAGAATGGCACACATCAAAAAAACCAACAACAAATGCTGGCGAGGATGTGGAGAAAAAGGAACCCTAGTACACTGCTGGTGGGAATGAAAGCTAATCCAACCATTATGGAAGACTGAATGGAGGTTCCTCAGTTTACTAGAAATAGAACTACCATGTGATCCGGCAATCCTGCTCCTAGGAATCTATCCAAAGGACACAAAAACACTGATTCAAAAGAGCATCTATACTCCTATGTTTATTGCAGCACTATTTGTAATTGGTAAGACCCGGAAACAATCCAAATGCCCAAAAGTAGAGGACTGGTTCAAGAAGACGTGGTACATATACACAATGGAATATTATTCAGCAATCAAAAATGATGAACTAGGGACATGTATAGAAACATAGATGGAACTAGAAGGAATTATACTCAGTGAAACAAGTCAGAAGGCAAGAGAAAAATATCGGATGGCTTCACTATTAAGAGGAATATGAAAGAACAACAGCAACAACAAAGAAGTGTCTTTATAAAAAAAAAAGAAACAAAAATACTCAACAAGAACAAAAGGTCAAAGATAAACCAAAGGGATCATGGGGGGTGGGGAGGAGGGGAGGGCAAAGAAGGGGATGAGGGCAGAAAGAGCACAAGGGATTGAGGTGATGGCGCACAGAAGAAATGGTGGTGGGAACTCCCTGGGGAATACAAATGATGTTAAATATAATTAAATCTAGAAGAAAAAAAAAAGCTATTCTGACCTGTTGACACCAATATTAAAAAATAAATTAAATTAAAAGTTAAAATTGGTAAAAGTTTGATTGTCCTTACAGGGAGTCTCTTATAATAATTAGGTATTGTTATTTCTTTTTAAGACTTCTAATATATATGTTTTACTAGCAATTGTTTTGTCCTCAAATGAAAAGGTGCAATATTATTGCATATATTTTATTTTTTTTTACTTGACAGGCTCTGGCCAAAGTTTTCTGAAGGTCTCTAAAGAAAGATCAGAGTTCATATTTTAAACAATTATCTATTTTTTAACAATAACAATTAGTTTGTTCCATCTTAGAAATGTGAGGACTAATGACCCGATGTTAAGTTTCTAGCTCAACAACACAGATAGGAGTGGAAGGTAGATTTAAAAAATGTTCTCCTGACTGGTAGATGGTTTCTTTGCTAAGCGGATGGCCTGAGCTTCCTGAACCACTTCCTACTTCTCCATTTTTCTCCCAGAATTTACATTTCACTGAGCTCAGCAAGTCTTCCAAATTCATGTTTATTACTAGGGTATTGATTTTTCAGTAAGATTAAAACCAGTAATGGAACAAATGTAAAATCCCATTCCAAGGTGTAGCTGTATCTTCTCATAATGTTTGGCCACAATTGAGTGACATCTTGGCTTTCAGTTATATGGCATTTCTATAGAAACTCAGAAAATTAAATTCATATGATGATACTCTAGGTAGAGGTTATTTAAAAGATGTTAGTATTTCATAATGAAAATCATTTTTATGTCGAAATATTTAGAACCTTAATTGTTTTAATGATTTGGGAGTGAAAAATAGTGTCTGCAAGTTCCTAGGTGTAAAGAGAAGCACTGAAATGTCCTTTTTGTTGTTTTAATGTTCTCAAGGAAATACCGCTAAATGGCAAAAGGTAGCTTAGAGCAGTTCCATTGCCTATATATATAACCAGATTAGAATAAAATCCATTAATCAATCTTCCCTTCAGAAAATGTTCAATGTAAATAAATAACATTTATGGGATTATTAAGTATGTAATGCATTGTTTTTGATTCAATTAATTAATGGTACTAACAGTTATCTTTTGGAGTGTTTGTTATGTGCTAAATTAATGCTCTGAATATTTGTTAGAATAAATGGAACACAACCTCTAAAAGATAGATGATTTTTTTTCTTTATAGCAAACCCCCCTTTCTATTCTTCTACTTCTTTGGGAGTAGCCTTCTCATAATCTCTGTGGGCCTCTGAGAGTCTTTCAAAAGGAAAATGCATAAACTCCAGACTGACCATGGAGAGGGCCATCATCTGCCTGACCACTGTAACAACCCAAACAGACTCAGTCAGACCATTGATTTGCCTCTGGGAGCAACGATCCCTCTGCCTTTCAACTCTGAGGCTATGAGAGTAGAGGCCTCCTTGCCTGATACAAGGAAGATAGGAATATAAAGCTAGTGAAGAATAAAAATCCAAGAAGTGAAATGAAAATCACTGTTCTAGCATCATCTTTTGTACAGTGTCTTAAGTTAAGCTACCCCTGGATTTCAGTTATGTAGTCAAATTAACTCACCATTGTCAAACAATTGGATTTGGATTTCTATCACTTATAGCTGAGAGAACAAACTTTGTGAGTAAATTCCATTTCCAGATGAACAAGTCTCCAGGAAAGTTAATGTATGCTGCCCTTCAAGACATCAGATATTTAAGAGTTTTGCTCCTCTAGTTGATGATAGTTTGTGAGCTGTGCTCTAATCTCAATCCTCCTTAGTTGATGATAGTTTGTGAGCTGTGCTCTAAATCTCAATCCTCCTTATCACCAGTGGAACAGTTTCAAGAGAGCTGAGATCAATACACAGTGAAACTAACGGATATAGCTAGTGTCCAATTTTGAACATTGCATCAAGTAATGGGTAAAAGAGAAAGAGGAGATGAAGAAATAAGAAGACTCCTGCCCTCAAGGAGTACTGAATTAAATAAAGTTTAGAGACCCAAGAATATGTCATTGTAATATAATATGTCTTATATTAGAGTTGTTTGTTTATTCACAGGGCGCTCTACGAGCAAGAAAAAGTGTGAAAAGATATCTAGAGAATGTGAAATTTCCCAAGAGGTGTAACACCGAACTGAGAATTAAAAGAATAGAAAGTTAAGCCCATTATAGAAAGCAGAATGAATATTCTTAAACAACAACATATTTTCAAGAATATGGGAACATGTAGTTCCAAAATTAATGGATTTTAACAAGTATCCAATTCATGACCCTAACTTCACTAGCACTGCTCTTTTCCCTTGAATTGAATAATTAGTCCTTTAGTTTCAATGTTTTGGTTACTCTTTTAGAATGTCTTAAGTCTACTTCACTCAATTCAATTAAATGTTTATTTAGCATTTTGTTATGCCATAGGCTAACCTAAGAAGTGAACAGATGTGTGTAGGCAGGGAAGGAGCATAGGCAGGAGTAGTTTTGGGGGAGCAGAGTTGGGTGACAGAGGACACACTTACAATTGTCAGGTACTTCACATTGTTTCTCCAGAGAGTAAGAGAGGCAAATAGGTCATCTCAATACACTAAAATAAGTACCCTTTTTTTTTTTCTCTAAGCGCACAAAAAAGGATTCACAGGAAGTTAACTGGAGGTTATAACATTTGACCTGAATCTTAAAGGAAGAGCTAGAATAAGACTGATTGAGTAAAAGACACAAAGGATATTTCAGCCTTTAGACAAATGCATAGAGGAGTAAAACTATACAGTTAGAGAATTCAAAATAATGTGCTATTATTTCAGCAGAAAGTGTAAAGCAGAAAATGGCTGGAGAGATGGAGAGAGAATAGGTCACAGAAGATTCAATGTTCTAAAACTTTATTTCACAGGTGAGGAACCATCAAAATGTTTTAAGCAGAAGTGTGATAATGCCATTCTGGTTTTAACTGCAGTGTGGAGAATGAACCGAGCAGGAGACAACAGAAGCTCAAACTGTTAGTAAGAAAGCCAGGGTACACTTTAAGCCTGTTGGATGCATTTTTAAAATGCAGTTTGGGCAGCATTTACAATTCAGGACCTATATACTCCATTCTCCATTAGTCAAGTCTTTGGTGCAAAGCTATCAAAATCCCTTGGCTTTCTGGATCATAAAAGCAAGGTCATCATACAACTTACTATGTAGATTACAGCTTTAAGTCATATCCTAAGTTAGCTGCTAAATAAGCTTCTTCATCCTTTAAGTATTCTTCTGTTGATAATTTCACTTGATTCTCCTATCAGTGAGCCTAACCAAACAAAACACTGTTGGCAAGGAAACAAATTATACAGTCCATTGCTCAAACCAATGCAGTAAAATCAACATATTAAATGGGCTTTTATTTGTTACAAAGTCCTATTGACACTCTTATTATTATTATAACACCTCAGGGGTAAATTCCATATCCAGATCATTTCAGAGTTGCACTGGAATAGTGCATTTATCCAGGTTTTCTTTTTAATGTGATTTATTTTCCACAAATGTGATGTTTGAGCACACAATCCATAATCCTCTCTATAGTGAATTTAAAAACTAATTCCAAAGATAATATTCTTCACAGTTATAAAGTGTAGACTAACTAGAGTTTTAAAAGTTAGTATGACTAAGAAGTAGGGAGGATCTGTTTTTTTGATATTTGAAATATATTTTGAAGTTCTATAAGAAACCCAATAAAAATTCTGCATTTATGGTAATCTGTATTTGTTTGATATATTTGTGTTCTGATATACTTCTATATTGTAGAGCTTAAGAAATAGTGGGAACCATCAGTATTTATTATTATTATAACTCATCCAATTTGATGTATTAGCTTGGAAATTCAGAATTATGATAAGGTAGCTTATTATTTGATGACATTAAAATTCCATTTTTCTCATGAAAGAAAAAAAGAAGAGTACAGGTATATGCCATACAATAGAAAGAATATTTGAACAATCAGGTACCTAAAATACAGATAATACAGAAGATCACCTATCAAACTACCCCTGTATTTCAGTTTGTAGTGAATCAAATTATCTTTGTAGTCAATGCAGTTGGATTTTGATTTCTGTCACTTGTAGTTAAAAAAGGCCAGTCCAAGCTTTGTGAATGAATTCCATTTCAAAGATGAAAAAACTGTGACTTTGAAATGGCCAATAAATTACTCAGGGTCACCTGAATGATTAGTATTGAGACTTAAATCTAGTTGTCCTGACTATGTAACATATGCACAGTTATTGGTGGATCAGGTAAGGGTTGATTTTATTGTCACCCTTTTATTCAACCACTTCTACATTAAGGCCAGACAGTGAAAACCAACTCCTTTCCCTTACCACAAACTTGGAGATGTGATGGTAAGACTCCACCCTCTTCTCCTCATCTCCCAGAAAGCCCTGTCCTATGCAAAAACTGTTGAGCATGCATTATTCTTTTGACAAGAGCAACTTGTCCAAGGATATGATTATGGTTCATAGTGTAACAATCATAAGCATAAAAATGCTTTAGAAGTTTATTTTGAAGGAAGTTTATTTTGAAATGAATGCTGTCTCAGGGGTAGGTTAGATTACACTCTATATTGCCAAGAGGCTTCTGCCCCTGTAGTGTCTCCATTCAAGAGGGTGGACATCCCATCTCAACAGATTTCCATGATCACAGAACTGAGGAAGAAAGACTAGGGCAAACTACAAGCACATCCTTTCCTTTCAATTCATTAGCTAAAAATAAATCATGAGTTTTATATGCATTTGTAATGCACAGCTCATCTCAGTGTTCTAGTGGGTAAAAGAACCCATAGGAAATGAAAATTAAAAGTCTCTCCCAAACCTGAAATTGTCACAATTCTAGATTCCCTCCTGTTCCTTGCATTCATGCTTGCACTCTGACTAATAATTGTTTGAGTTACCTGCATCTTGTAGTTCTTGGTAAGAGTAAACAATAATAGCCACATACCCAGAGTTAACATACCCTGTTAACTCTGTTTGCTAACATCTTTACCTAGAATTCAAGATCATTAAGCACATTATACATCTATCACAAATAATAAAAAATTTACTAACAGACACTAAATATCTAATATATTAAAGCTGTAGAAGTAAATTTTATTTTAGCATTTTCATTGGATATAATCATAATAAAAAACAACACCATTAAATTATTTAAATTATATTACACATTTGATATATATATATATTCTTGCTGCAGCAAATCACCATCACTTAGTGATTTAACACACAAATGTATTTGCTTTCAGTTTTGACTGTGTGAAGTCTGATTTGGGGTTCACTGAGCTATAATCAAGATGTCAGCAATACTATATTCCTTTCTAAGGCTGTTGGAGACAATGTTTCCTTGCCATTTCCTGTTCTTAGACACAGCCTACATTTCTTGTCTTATGGCCAGCACCAAAACAAGCAACACTGCATTCTTGCTCCCTCCGCTTACATAGTCAAGTCTCCGGCTGACTACAACAGGAAAGTATTCTCTGATCTAAGGAGTCATGATTAGTTTGAGTTCATCCAGATAATCCAGGATTTTTCTTATCTCAGTGTCCTTATCTTAATCACATCTGCAAAGTCCCTTTTGCCATGTAAGGCAATATATTCACAAGTCTTGAGGATTAGGAAGCTGCATTAGGGGTGTGAGGTAGGGGAGATTTATTCTGCCTGGTTCCTCAAACACCTGATTGGACAAAAGCACACAACTATGATAAAACTTAGTTCTATACCTAGACAAATCTATCCTAAAAGTAACACCCAAGGTTAAAGCAATTTGTTTATTATGAACTAATTTTGTGTGGTCTTACAATAATAGCTAGACTTAGTTTGAGGTCTCCATTGTGTATCAAGAAAGTAACTATAAAACCCTTTGGTAAGGATAAGATGGATTTTTAAAGTCCTGCTTAGTTGGCATTACATAATCCATTGTTCTGTCGTTTGCCATATTGACATGGTCTGTTGGAATATTTAAAAGTTCATGCATCCCTTATTAGTATAATATTATAATTAGAATGGCTATATAGAGAGTTCATATCCTGAAAAATAGGAGGTTGAGTCTAAATAGTTAACAATCTTTTTTGAGAAATTTGCCTAATTTATTGTCCAGGGACAGGCTTATAAATTTTGCTAACTGATAATTGTGTAGGAACTTATCATTCCTTCCCAGATAATGATTTTCAGAATTCAATAACTTCTTATCTTAATTTTACAAATCACTGTTTTTATTCTTCGTTGCTTAGAAATGTTTTTTATACTGTAGATGCAATATCTAGTAAATGCAATAACTTTTTGAAAAAGTATTTTATATATAAAAGTCATATAAATAATATATAAATGTGTTTGTCTGCATGTGTATATATTACCCTCACTTTACAAAAATAAATTCAAACAAAGGATATTAGTTAAAATTTAACAACTGGATAGTTCAAGTGCCAATTCATCAAGACAGATGCCAGAACCCAAGAACAGATGCCAGTTATAAGGAACTCAATGGCATATCCACCGTCAGGTTTATTGAATATTAATATTTTTTACTCTGTAACTTTTTATTTTAATACTCAGTTTTCTTTTTAGGTATTATTATGAACTATAAACTTAACAAGCTAAAATTATTTCAATAAATTATAATAGCTATGGTAGTTAATACTGTTGGTTTTGTTACTTTTTCCTGATGATGGGCTTGAATTTCTTGGGCATTGGAAAAACTTTCCATAGGCTCTTTTTTCTTTCCAGCACTGCTCTTTTTTTTTTTTTAAATTTATATATATATCTGACATCAGTTGTAATCCCCACGTATTCCCCATCACCATATTACCAGTGCACCATCACCTCAGGCCCCCGTGCTCCCGTCTGCCCTCAACTCTCCCCCTCACCCCTTCCCTACCCAAGGTCCCCAATTTGTCCTTGTCTTTTCATTTTTGGTTTTTGGGTCTTTATTGTTATTATTATTATTATTGTTCTTATTCCTTTCCTTGATCCTTATTTGATTCCCTTATGTTCCTCCTAGAGGATGAACCATCTGGTATCTTTCTTTTGCCTCCTGAATTACTTCGCTGAGCATAATCCCTTCCAGTTCCATCCATGTTCCTTTGAATGCATCTAGTTTTTCTTTTTTTGATTGCTGAATAGTATTCCATCGTGTATATGCACCACAGCTTCCTGATCCACTCATCTGTTTTTGGGCATTTAGGTTGTTTACAGGTCTTACCTATTGTAAAGAGCCAGCACTGCTCTTTCAAGGAATCTGGAGTCCTTTCTTAGGGAAGATTGTTGAACATCCAAATCAAGAGGTGACATGGATGAAAGTTGGTTGTGGCCAAAATTGTCTTGATAATTGGGTTACTTGTGAAAGAGTTATATAAGAAGTACATTTTAAAATCACTGACTAGTCCAAACACTTCAGTATATACTGTGGTGATTTATGCAAGCCTAAAAATAAGGTTTCATGCTTTAAAACGTTCTACTACCTCAGAGACATATCTATACTCAAACACTTTACTCCATTTCTTGGGGAAATAATTCATAGTTTCTGACTATTGTAAACTTTTCCTGTTTTCACATGTCATTTAGAGAAAATTAGGTGACTAGTTATTAGGTGCCTAAAAGGTTACTAAATATCATGATTCAAGTTTAAAATGCATAATCCTATTTCAAAGTATAGGTATTTAGCTTCCATATTTCCCAGAAGTGTAAGATCAATACAAGAACTGTAACATCTCACCGTGACCAGTCATGAAGAACAATATATTTTGAAATATTTTCTCCAAAGTGATTAGGTTTTCTATATAATATGCTAGTTGAGGAAAACAGTGTTGTTTCTTCCCCTCTGTTGATAATAAGACTAAGTGACTATTAAAAATAGTCAGACTAATCGTTTTCTATTAAGAGAGCTTAGTTTCTTCTCTAATTTGATATTAGATTCTTGAAATTTACCTATCACTCCTTCAATAAAAATTGAATCTATCATTTATTGTTATAAGAACTATGGATAAATAAAGTAAATGAACATTTTCTGAAAGTCTGTTTCAATTTTGGTTTGCTATCCCACCCGAGACCCTTCCTCCTAGACATATTTTACTAATACTTAAGAATGCTACTTAAGGATTCCATTTCCTAGAAAACCTATTTTGATCCCATAAAGCTGAAAAAAGTCCTTTCCATATGTTTCCAGAATTTTATTTAGTTCATTTGTAACATTTTATCCCTGATGACCAATGGCTATTTTCTCTTCTGCATTCACCCTATCAACATCTCACAAAAAAAAAAAAAAATCACTGCATGGTTTGATGATGTGATTAAAGTCATCATCTCTCCATGGATATTTACTAACTGCATTAATGCTGGTTAATGCTGAGGTGATATCTGTACCTTCCAAACACTTATTTTTAATGGTGTTAGAGACAAGCACTGCAGAATTATAAATGTACCTTTATGGTAGGGCCATACCTATTATACATACATATATACCATGTACGTACACACATACATACCATGTGTCCTGTTGAGCTACTGTCATCTCAGAGAGATGACATCTATAGCTATGTGCATCTATAGGTTAGGAATATGTAAAGGAGATGGTATTAGTGAGTCTCTAGTAATTACCCTCTTGCACCTTAACAAAACTATACATAACTTTTTCCTGTTTATCTTTACTTAAAAACCTCATGTAATGCCCTACTCTGAAAGATGAGAATAGAATGTCTCCCCGTTTCAAGTTAATCAATGCGTTGCTGTGAACTGAATGAATAAGTAGATAACTATCCCACACCAAGGGCTAAGTGACTGAAAGACAGAAGCTTATCGACTGTCACTTCTGTCAAACTGCCCCAATTTCACACTCTGGCACTCTTCCTATTATGGAAGGGAAAAGATACCAAGTTGGAACAATGATCAAGAGAAACACAGGCTGAAATGAAACTGGCTTTTGTAACTTGTCTTCAGAAAAGATAACTTAAGGCAGAGATTAGAAATTCACATTAAAATAGAGAGAGAATGACATCTACTGGTTGAGAGAATGTGGCCTTGTGGACAACTGGTAATGTTTTATCCATAAGAAGTTTAAATGTTTCTGTTTCTTCTTATTCATAAAACACCAATTAATGATAATGAGAATTATCTGCACACAATGGGGGAGGAACTGACTTATTATCTGTGCAGTTCTAATAATAGAAGAAAACTAATCTTTAATTGACTCGCATTGCAGTTGAAAATATTTTACAAATGCTTTTAAATGACTTTAACTTTCATTTTGTATGTGTATATATAAGCAGCATTTCAGGACCGTTCACACACAAAACTAAGTCATTTTCTTACAAATAAAAAATAGCAACTGTGTATAAATTTTTACTTATTTTTTATTCTAGTTCTCAGAGTAACTTCCTGTACAAATGATTATTTGTATTCTTAAATGCAACCATCAGAAGAAATTCCATGTGACCTTGACTTTAGTGATGATTTCTTAGATTATGCACCAAGCCATAATCCCCAGGCCCCAAAAAATAAAATAGCACATTGGGCTTCAATAAAATTCTGTGAAGAAGAAAACAGATCACATGTCTAATAAAGGACTTGTATTTAAAGAATATACAAAATCCTTAAAGTGAGCAATAAAAAAAACAAATCAATTCAGAAATGCTAAAAAATACCTGAGCAGACAGAAGTTAAATAAGCATGTGACAAACTGTACATAGTTTGTCATGAGGAAAATGCAAGTCAAACAGTGAGGTAGCACTACACACCTATTTAGTGACTAAAATTCAAAACACTGATAATACAAATTTGCATGCAGCAACAGAGCTCTAATTCATTGCAGGTGGAAATAATGAAAACAGTGCAGACATCTTGTGATACCTTGGAGTTTTGGCCGTCCCATGATTCTTCCTTATGATGGAATACTATTCAGCAATAACAATGAAAAACCTATCAACTCATGCAGAAATATCTATACATATTGCTAAGTCAAAGAAACTACTGATTGCTAACTGAAAGAAAGAAAAGGCTCCCTTCTATACAGTTCATTTGGATTACATTTGGGGAAAGGAAAAAATATAGAAATGGTAACAAAATTCCTGACATTTAGAGTAGGTGATGATCAGAAGATTATTTTAGGGAAGTGAAATCACTCTGCACAGCAATGTAGTATTGAATACATAATATGCCTATGTAAATACTCAGAATCTCACAGCACAAAAAATGAGTCTTAATATATAGAAACTTTACAAATCAAATGGTAGAAGAGCCCAAGACAGTCTGGAGACTCTGAAAAAAAATGTCTAACTGTATCAGAAATGCATGAGATAATATCACCAAAGGGAAAGAGAGGAAAAAAGCTACCCTAAGTAACACTGGAGATAACAGAGACTCTAAAACTAAAGACCAAAGGAACTGTAGTAAGTACTGTACTGTAGTTGGTAGAGTGCTTTCCCATTGGTATATGGGTAACAACTCAAAAAGTATGGTACAAGTAGATTGAAGTTGAATGAGTAGACAAATGGAGGACAAATGGTGACAGTTCATTTTCTCAGTGTTGGAGGAAAAGGTTCCAGATGAGCAAAGAAGGAAGCCCAGAATAATTCATGTGACACTGTATAAAAGTAGATACAATAGCATGATGTCATGTTCAGCTTAATATTGATACCGATACATGTATGTACTCAGGTTGGTAGACACACATCTATTAATAGTTTCCGGCCTTATTTGCTGAGATGGTCTACGAGCATAGATATCCTACTGAGGTCCTTTGTACCCTCAATTCTACATTACTTAGTACTTAAGATCTCATTGCACCCCACCTAGTCACACATGTATTCCACAATCTAACACTGATTTTATAACTGTATAAATAGGATCCATCCTCATCTCTTCTGACTGGCAGCTCCAGTAGGATAATTAAAGACAACATAGATAGTGATTTTCAAAGGAAAAATCCCCTCTGGTATGAAACTTGAGGACTTAGAGTGGCATGCTTCGTTCATCTACTCAGTCCTGCAAACTCTTATTATATGCCTACTGTATGCTGGGAACTTTAGGAGGTTTGTAAAAACATAAAACAACAAAGCTAAACTTTCATCATAGTGGAAATCAGTCATGTCAAGAGACAAAAATCAACACAAGTAATCTGTAATAAAACCAAGAACATTATAAATGTTACAAATATCACAGGTAAGTAAAGCAGGGTGAATTACAGAAAGAATTAGGTTAGGCCTACTTTAGAATGGGAATGGTATCTTTGAGACTATACTGGTGTCTGAGATAGAAAAAATTAAAAGATTAACATTTATTCTATTAACATTTGAAAAGTTTAGGGGAGAGCTTGACATTATAGGTCTTCTCAAAATGATCAAGTGTAAGATTTTCTCAGTGTACCCAGAATAGGCCTCCTGTCACATCGGTATGGGAAGTAGAGGTCAATAAAGGCCCTGCATGCCTTGGATGGTCTATCACAGTTATTTTAAGAATAAAGCACTATTTACAACAGTCAAGTTGTAGAAACAACCTCGTGCCCAACAACAGAAGAGCAGATTAAGAAAATGTGTTACACATACACAAAGGAATACTTTGAAGTTATTTTTAAAATGATGGATGGAACTAGAGTGAATTATGCTAAGTGAAATTAGAAGGATAAAGAAAATACCAGATGATTTCTCTCATATGTGGAATACTGAGTAACAAAACAAACAAAAAAAAAGAGACAGCCAAATTAAAACAAATCTGTTTTTAGAACTGAAGCAAATTCAAGGGGAGAGAAAAGGTACAGAGGATGGAGGGGGTACAACAGAATTTGCTGGATTGCTGTGGGTGCCTTGGTGGTAGGTGCACTGAGATGGCATACACCTGAACAGGTATAAACCAATAGCTCTGAATCATACAAAGTGTTGTAGACCAATTTTACCTCAATAAAAAAAAAATGATTACAAAAAGAATGTGAATTATTCTTAATAGCAGTGAAGGCTTGACTTTTACCCTTCTCTATTCAAAGAAGAGATCATCCTTGCCTAAGTTTCTACCCTTTTCCTAATCAGAGAAAAATATGACCTAGAAAAATATGGTTTGGAGAGTTTCATCATCCACATGTAGGTTCATCAGGGTACTTTCTATGTGAGAAGTTCAACTTTACTCTCAGGGTAAGAATAACATAAATTCCTTCTCCTTGTCCAACATGTGAAGTCTCTTCCTCAAGACCCCAGGTCCCAAAGCACAGTATAAATACTCCTGCTATACACCACTATTCTTTAGAATTTACAACCATGTCAATTTTCCATATGTATGTTATTAAATTGATGTTCCTTTGCTAACCTGAAGATGCTGCTTGGATTACTCATCCATTATTTTAGAACCCCAAAGGATATTGAATGATTTCCTTTGTGTCTCAATAACAGAAAGAAAGTAACTTCTAAGGAGCTGTTCAATGAACAGTGGAATATTCCTGCAGGTCCAGGTTGGCCCCCATGTGACTTCAGTGCAACAGAGGGAAGACAAGGCAGGTCCCTGCAGATCTAGTTAAGGGAAGACATTGCAAAAGTTTGATTTCTGTATTAATATTACAACTTTGCATGCTCTGTGTAAAATAATACATCAAAAGAAAGCAGAAAGATTGGAATAGAATGCTACTTTAATACTCAAGAGACTACTATCCAAATTTTGACCAGAGTGGACCCCTGAAAAGCATCCCCTAACTTTCATTAACCCTCTTCTAGAATTTTGAAGACCTCTTAAATTCTTCATTTGACCCAGTTAGCCTTCCGTGGAAAGCCAGTTCTGATTTGATTCGGCTCCATAAGCATATGCTGAACATTCTACACTTCCCAGGCAATGGTGTAAGGCAAGGTGTGCAGTGATCTCCCAGTCTAATAGAAAATGACACTGGTACAAACAATATAAGAGGATCTGCTATCTGTGGCATCAAACCAGAGTTGCACTAGCGCTTCTCTCTAAACACCTCCTGCACACTTCAGAGGATGTTTCTAGATTTTGATAATCAAGTTCTAAATGTTTGTATTTTTAGTGTCTCCTTTCTATTTTTTTTAAAGATTTATTTATCCATGCATACAAGAGCTGGGGTGCAGGCCAGAGGTGCAGGGCTGAGAGGATTCACCAGAGACCAAGTGGGGAGCAGAACAGACATATCTACTGAAATACACTGCTGGGGGGAGCAGCGGGTGAGGCAGGAGAGGTCTGCTGTACCATGTGGGTCACCTCACTGGCTAGGTATCGAACTCGTGGCTGCAGCTTCATAGTGCTGTGACTTAACTCCTTGCACCACCAGGGAGACTGGTGCCTCCCTTCTAAATCTAGTCTTCTTCTTCCCACCATGAAATGTTATTTTTCCTGCAATGCTAACAGCCTACAATGATGTGGCCCTCCTTTCTGTCAGTAGAGTTAAGACTCCCTGTGACCTTTAGATACATTCAAGTGATCATACCTAAGGATGTAATCTAAACATGACTTCTTTTAATAAAAGTTTCATATGAGAAGCAAAAAGCTCAAAGATGAACAAGCGTTCTGTCAGCTAGGAGAAAAATGGGATGGAAGTAAATTAAATTGAGTAGATATTTTGCCATGAATGTTGAGAGCAATTTCATTTCAAGATAAAGTGGAATCTTCCATATGCTAGTGATATTATAATCAACCTAATCATTTAATTTTGATCTCCTCAGCATTTGCTCTCTTCTCATAAATAACATTAAAGGGCACAAATTCAGATCAATATTACCACATTCACTTAAATAAATCCAAGTCAAGCATCATTGCACTCTAGCTCATCTTCACTTTCTCACATTTATTTCATATGTTTCAGGTGTTAGAAATGCATTCTTTAAAACTTATTTTCTTTAAAAATGGATTGGGAGGAAAAAGGCAGTTTTTAAAATCACAGCAGAATAAAAATATATGTAACATATTACAGAGATATTCATGCTCTCATTATAACAATAATGTGCAAAATTTACTTATGGACAATGATATCAATTTTTTTAAGCAGCAATATATTAATGTCAGAAGAAGTTTACCCTGAATTCAAATATGTGAAAAGAGAATAGATAAGGAAGGGGGTAATTAGGAAAGCCAACTATATCACAGCATATTTAGAATCTAAGTTTTAAGCAGAAAGAAGGAAATTTAAGATACAAAATGTTAAATAGTAGCATGGAGATAAATATGTTCTTCTCTAACCTTAAAGTTAGGAGGGGATTTCTATTTCTAATATGTTGATGGATTAGATTTCCTGAAGAGGTTTGTGAGTAGCATTCAATGAAGCCCTTGAAGAAATTAATTTTCAAACTGGGGACGTGGGGAAGAGGAAGAGTCAACACCCACGAACAGTAAATAATGCAAGATACAATTGGGAATAAATGTTTACTCCAAGACAAAAAGAAGACTACTAAGCTTTAGTAACCACAATAGAGGTATGTTGAAACAGAGATACCCTTTATAAGGGTAGCTCTAAAGTTGTCCTAGGATGCTATCAATTCCTGACACCCAGCAGAAGCAATGGCAAATCCTCTCTGAAAAAAAAAATAATAATAATGTCCCCAATGTAGACTTAAGATTCTTGCATATTAAGCTCAATGTATGATCTAATACTTAAAAAATAATGTACAAAAAAACCAAAGTTTTTAAGAAAGACTAACTCCAAAGATCAAACTCTCTCTGTACATTTTTTCAAGTATTTAAGACTGTAGAATTATCAAACTGAGCCTTTTCATGAAGCTATAAAACCATGATCACTGTCTAATTCCACAATATTTCCATCATCCCCCATAGAAATCTCATATCCACTAGCTAACATTCCCCTCTATCCCCTCCCATAACCTAACAGTCCACTTTCTGTTTGGTCTTTCTTAACTGAACATTTCACATAAATGAATCAAACAATTTATATGTGTTGATTAAAAATCCAGTTCCAAATATGCAATAAACATTTAATATTTACTGAATTGCATGTTTTATTAATGCAGTCTTAGTTTTATATGAAGTTTCAAAGATTATCAACCTGCTTCCCTTTATAAGTGAGGAGAATTATGACTACAAGAATCATACTGCTACTAGGTGAAATGATTGCCTCTGGCCAGAGTTGGGGAAGATGTTGCTTTCCTGATTGATTCCTAACTGAAGTGTGGTTTCTTCATACTTAATTTACATATATCCTGTATTGAGACAAAAAAAAAGACACACCAGGACATTACAAATGCTGACCTGAACTAGTTCTTTTGTTATATAATAATAGATTTCATGAAAGAGTTGAGAATAGGGACCATGACTTATGCATTTGATCAACCCATCCATTACATTACAAAGATGCTCAGCTTAGAGTCACTGAACTGATAGTTAATATTATGCTTTATTTTATATCAGAGCAGTTTCCATCCATATTCCTCAATTTTTATGTGCTTATAAATACAATTCATCTTTCCTATTCCATCCTAGAGGACTCTATTAGTAATAGGCAAACGCCATAAGCAACAAGCAAGCATTGAAATACAGAACAATTAAAAGTGAAAAGAAAAACAACACCATTTCTATAAATCAGAACAATTAGAAATTACATGTTAAAACATGTAAAGTCTTCCCAAATCTCAGGGTTTATGTTAGCCACTAATTCAACTTTCATTGGCAGTTACAATGATTCTTTTGTATCCGTTTAAAAGGATTTATTTGCTTGCTGAATTTCTAATTGTAATCTGGCTTCTTCCCTTCTCTTCCTTTCCCTTTGCTTCCTTAACAAATCAGTACTACCTCCATTAAGAAGGATAAATGGAAGTAGATATTTATGTATTGGGACACAGGGAACACATTGTCTCAGAGACCAGTGGTCTAAAGTATCTCCACAAATGGGGGAACTCCAAGAAGTATCAGAATCTGACATAAGGATGAAAACCTAGTTGGGAGGACAGGAGTGGGCTGGAGTCCATGTAGGATGAGGTCATACATAGTTTTGGGGAGAGAGGGACATGTAGCCAGGAGTTTGCAGTACAGCTTGAGAAAGGAAAGGTAAACATTCCCATGAAGGGTCCACCATGGGGAGAACCCACATGGGCATCTATATAGTGTGTGCAGGCATTAGTAATGAGGAATGATTGCTGAACAGAGGAAAGGGGCATTCGTTGTACAGAAGGTGTGGCAATGGCAACAGAAACTAAGCTATAGATAGGGAATATATTTACATGAGTAAATACATGAGAATAATGTGAACCTGTCTAAAAAGTGTCAGAGAATGAAGTTACAAATATGCAAAAGGAGTGCTCCATTATAATCCATGTGGTAGAGAAGTAAAATTGGGAATACAGTGTGAAATCATTGTTTTCAACATATAGAGACATAGAGTTAAATATATATACACACACATATGTGCACATACAGATTGTCTCCATGGGGATGGCCTAGGACCAATGAGACCTAATGCTCATTTCTTGGCTTCTTAATATCATTTTCCTCCAAAAGGAACGAGGACTCTCTGTAGCAAAGAGACTTAGACCCTGAGTTGAGGCAGAGAATGTACAAGATGAGCCAGGGATGTCTATTTTGTGCCTGAAAACAATCAAGTACTCAAAAAATGACTAGGTCACGTGAAAAGAAAGGACAAGGAGTCATCATAAAGGGATTCACAGACCACATCTGAGGTGATTCAAGTATTGAAATAATCAAAAGTAATGGATATACAGCATTGATCAAACTATGAAGCCATGATTTGAAGCCAAGTATTTAATTTGCTAAATAATGGATAGGAAGGTAATATATCACAAAATATTTACTAAATCTGAAAAAGTGACTGACAGACACCAGCTTAATGAAATGATCAAAGTGAGCATCATTTGTAGTTCTGCTGATCACAATTGTGTACCACCTGAGAGGACAACAGAGGACACAGAGTACACTGCCGTGTTCCTCCTGAAAAAGAACTAGAAATTATTAGGAGGAAGTTAAAGACCAACACCAATTGAAAAACATTTGCAAAACTAACTACTCTAATCATGAACAGGAGTCAAGAAAAATTCTGAGCACCTGTTTCAAAGTGAAGGAGAATAAAGATCTATGAACTAAATTCACTGGAAGGTTTTGAACAAAATTCTTGTGATATAAATTAAAAAAAAAAAAAAAAAGGTGTGACTGGAACAACTGGTATACCTAGAACTGGAGTCAAGAATGAGATAATGGTAATGTACAAGTGTCAGTTTTCTGATTTGGGTAGTTTATTGTGATAATCTGAATGAATAGACCATATATTTAATGTAAGTTAACATTCTGGCTGTTAAAAAGGGACTAAAGACAACATTTAAAGCCACAAGTTTAAACAAATTATACAAGAAACAAACTCAACTCTTAGGTAGTCAGTGGCATCCATTAGGTCACCTCCTCTCTGCTATTACAGAGACAGATATTACTTGTCCCTGCAAATTTGTAATCATTTCTAAATATCTTTGAATTACAATTTTAAAAAGAATCCAAATTTTAGATAAACATTAACATTTAATTCTTTCATCATACGTAGAGACTAATATATGACTTCTGGTATCAAGAACAGCTCATTAGGCTCAGCAGGATTGCCACTTTTGATTTTTCACACCTAAAAGAAAGCAGAGCCACAAAAGAACCACACCTCCTTGTCATCTGAATGGGAGCACTTGTTAATCAAAGCACAGCTTTCTTTCTGCTTCGTGTATATATTGTTATTCTGTTATCTTCAGAATCCTGAATCTAATACAGTAATAAGTATACAAAACTAGAAAAAATATTAGTAGTTATCACACCAAACTCTTAAAATATTACTTGTTACAGTTCAGATATTACTATTAGCCACAATATTTATTAGTTGATTTAATCCCAACAGCAAACCTATAAAATTGTGTTAATATCATTCCTACTTTATACAAAAGGAAACCAATATACTATAATTAAGCCACTTACTCAAGGTCACACAGATAGTAACTATCAAAGCTAGAATTTAAAAATGGAGTATCTGATTCCAGAGTCACATAGACAAATGTTTGTTTACTAAAATATAATGCATTTACTTCCCTGTACTGAGTAGTTTGTGAAGGATGAAAAGGCTAATTCTCTTACTGGATTGCTTTTGAAAAACACCTAAAACATAATGCAGCCCTAGTTAAAAGGAAATGATCAGCATATAAGAAATATAAGCCATATATATCAGATTTATATTTACTTATACAATTTGAGTCATATCTCTAGTAGGCCCACTCTTTCTCTGTTGCCACACAAAATTACCAGTGAATAAGTAAACAAATTAAGATTATGGCACTGAAATATTTTCTATTTTTTCTCTTATATGTATAGCTCATAAATTGAACTAAGTCTTTCAAACACTAAATTTTGAAAATATCATGAAATATTAACTCATTGCTTCAAGAAATATTATTGAGCAAGCACTATCCAAAGATCAAGAAGGAACTATTTAAATTAGTGACATTATGTTGAGGAATCACTAAAAAAAAAATCAAGTTTTCTTTCTAAATAAGATGCAAAATGTTCCTTTCATCCATTCCAAATCTACTTAACCATGTCCCAGAATGTGGTTAAATATATAAGGACAAAAAATAAATAAATAAAAACAAGCTTAAGCACATAACTAGGAAAACATTCAAAATGTTGGCACAAAACCCAATACAAACCATTTTAGCCATTATAAAGAAGAATATTAGACTATCTCTTTAGGTATAGTATAGAGAGAGATAGAACAACTATATTGACATGAAATAGCAATAACTAATATTTTCTACATGTCAGTAAAGTCATATCTTATCATCTCATTAACTCTTCACTTCCCCAGGGTGTTATATGATTCCTATATATCAAAGAGAGAACTGTTCAACTCTGTGTCAATGTGAACTGACATTGATTTAGAAAGAGCACACTATAAAAATTAACCAAAAGTCAGACAAGGCAAAGAGAATCTGCTTTACGTAGTTAGATTTTTCAAGTGCAGGTGAATTGCTCACAAAACATGGTTATGCATTAAATCACTGGTGCTGTTTGAGAAACCAAGAAAATTAAGGAATGAACTGAGTACAGCCCACGTGTTCTGATTATTTCCCAAGAAAAAGATAAATTTCAAAGCAGAACTACTAGAGTAAAATATAAAACAATTTACTAGGCAGAAGTTTTATGTGCTTTCTAAAAGTACATTAGATCAGTAAGGGTCAATAAAACAGTAAGAGTAGCTGACATTTATTGAGTACTTATCATGTGCAAGGCATCCCTTCTAATGTTTGTATAAAAATTGATCTAAGCCTACAGTCATTCTATGGGATAGGTACTACTAATACCCCAGTTTTACAGATGGGAAATAGGTAGGTTTAATAATTTCAGCAAAGTAATATAACACACACACACAATTAGCAGAATTAGTATTTGAACTCAAGCAGAATGATTCTAAAGTCTGAATAATTACCTAATTTTTGTTACTCACAAATTAAATACCAGTGAGAACATATAAAATACTCCTGAACTACCCGAGGATGGAACCTGACACATGGTAGCAAGAAATATATTTATTTAGTGGATGAGTTTATAATCTTCTATTTCTGCTTCATTATCACTATAAATGTCATTTCCTCTGCCTATAATATCTCCCTATACTTTTCAAAGGACAGCTTTTTTTTCAATATTTGGTTCTCATCTGTATTACTCCTACCTAATTGCCCTTCCAATGCTACCAAAATGGGTGCTAGTCATATATTCAGACATATATTAAATTATATCACTTTGAAACAGTGGAACTTAGCTTCCTGTTTACTTATTTGCAGTTTGTTTTTCCCAGTAGGAGAAAAATGGGTCCTGTCTGTCATGTTCATCACCATGTAGACTTACTAGTCTTTCAATGAATAATTGGATGGATGAGTAGATGGATGGATGGATGCAGGTGTAGGTGGTTGGACCTGCAGATGTATTGATGGGTGGGTGGATAGATGTGTGGGTGGATGGATGGTGGATGAGCAACTGATTGACGGATGGATGGATGGATGGATGGATGGATGGATGGATGGATGGATGGATGGATGGATGGATGGATGGTAGAATGGATGGATGGATGATGTATCCAGATGACAGTCAGGCATTTGCTCATAATTCTTGTCATATCCAGATTGGCCAAATATATTTTCCAGCTGGCTAAATTACCAAACTCCAAAGACATTGATGTTATCAGATTAATATTAGTTTAAAGAAGTTTCTAATTGCATGATAGTTTCCAAATTTCCTACCCTCCTCTTCTAACCCACTGAATGTTCTCTCCATTAATATAAATATCTCAAAAATTATTATCTGACAAAGTCACTCCTTGGCTAAAATGAATCAGAAAATCTTTGAAAGAACCCTTCAAGAACAATTACTAACTTCAGGTAAGTGGGTGCCTATTCAGAAAACTATTTTCAGTGAAAGAATAATTTTCAATATCCCTGAATCACACCACCATGGAAATTTTTCTTATTTCTACACCAGCATCACCTTCTAGGTCCACGTATTTCAGTTCCTTGGAGTTATCAAAGTGAAAAGACTGCCACCTACTGAATTACAGCAATGATATCTGTAATCTTGAGAAATGTTTAATTTAATTCTCTGGACTCAGTTCTTTTCAAATGCACATATCATCTAATCTGATGCAATCCAGGGAGAAGATCAGAGGACAAATAGCATGTAGGTGGTGACTGACAGACGATCAAAAATAATTTACACAAAAGCTATTGCATGAATACAAAACAAACTGAAAAAAGGTAATTCAGCTCAGTAAAAATGAGTAAAAGCAGTATAACAAATTCCTTGGGATGTGACCTAATATATATACTGAGTTTGTGTTCCTATTCACCTTTTCTTCCTTCAGAGGCTGTTAACAATCCTTTTCCTTGCTGAAATGAGCAATAAAATAAAAATGGTCAACTAAAGGGCTATAAATACTATCAACTCAAAGGAGTACAAATCATAAAGATTTCTGATGTCTTTCTCTGTTTGTATCTTCCTCATTGTCATCTTTACCACTTTTTATCTACAACTTCACAAATCTCACCCCATAGGTAAAAGTGAAGCATCTCTTCAAAATTCAGATTATGGCAAACAAGCCACAGTCATGTCATGGACAGTGACAAGGATTATTTTTCTATGGGTCACAATATAAAAAAGAAAAATCTTTCTTTCAATAAGAATTATCTGAGATTTAAAGAAAAATATAATGTTGAGAAATCAAAACATTAACTCATTAGGAGAATATAGTCTAATCACCTCCAGATTTACTATTCATAAATGCTGGCATTTATTAGCTAGAACAGGAAAAGCACAGATGCAGAAACTACATAATTTATAGAAAGGTTACCTGAAAGATGCCAAACACTCTCCAAATACAAATAAAAGCTTGATTAATAGCTTAACAGTCAATGAAGCTCATTGAAATTCATTCATGGGGGAAAATGAAATTTTCAAACTCAGCTAATAAAAGTCTCACTGTTTCTTGAACTAAATTAACAATATTAACTTCATTTTTTAAATTGGTGATTACTTAACATTTAAAATGAGTTTACTATTGAAACTGTAATAGTTTATCTCATTATTTTAATAAGCCATTAATCAAAAACTAAAAAAAGCTAATTTGTGTCTATCAACTTGGTAATATGACCATTTTCCTGGAAATGGCCTGATTACTAAAATGTAAATATTTTAATATTATTTTAAATTTTCAACAAGTGTATCAATTCTGTATACATACATATAAATCAGTGCCATCAAGTTATTTCTGAAGACCCAAAATACTATATATCCTAAGTATGCCTATGGTTTCACATTTTTCTAGAAAATAAAATGCATATCAATATTACAGGCTTCTTTTTTGATAGAAATAATAAAGGTAGAAGGACAAGCTATTGAGAGCTATTAATTTCATAGAAGATGCCCACTAAGAAAGTTGGAGAGGAAGAAGTGACATATAAAACCTACTTTCTCAAAATTCAGCTAGATAGATAAGTAGACAATTAAAGAATATGTTATTTATTTCATCATTATAACAAATAACAAACATTTCAATCTCCAGAACTTTAACATGAATGTGTACATATATGCATGTGTTAATACTATACATATATATACTTATCAATAACTGTATATATATTTGTGTACTTATACACATATATACATATTCAACTATTCTGTACATTTGAAATTCTCACGTTGGAACAGCAAATAGTAGAAAGCACAAAAATAGAATTTCTGTTTGATATTTTGGAGTAATACTTATGCATATGCAAGCCAGACTAGGTTACATGATCATTTCAAAAAGTAGTCTTAGTTTTTACATCCAGAATGTAAAAGGGAGGAGCTCCACACACATCTACTCCTAAGAAGAACTGATGAAAATTACCTTAAAAATAGTTTAAAGTCTTTTAAAATGGTCATAAGGACATACAGCAAAAAGAAATATTTAATCACAACAGTCTGCTAAAACCCACCATAAACAATGACTATAGGAAGTATTTGAACTATAGGCTTTTCTCCTTTTTCTCTCTCCCAGCATAGCATGGTGGAAACATGAATCTAATCTGGAACAGCGAAGAATACAGGGATCCATCTCCCCAGCAACCAATTAACAGTTATAGCACGCTTGGTACATTTCCAGGAAGAGAAGGTGTCTGTATTTCATTCCATTCTTCCAGTTATCTGTTGTTAAGTTAAACCATTAACTTAAAGATCAAGCCCCCTTCTTGAATCTTATTCCCACTGTGGTCAGAGAATACTGGAGCCCCAACAACTGTCTGCTGGTCTAATTGTAGGACAGAATTTCAATCCCAAGTAAGATAAGTCAAGAATACAGGGGAAAAAATACAGATCCATGCACAACACCCTGCTCCTCTAGCAAGGATGTCATAAAGAAGGCAGTCCATTAAGCAGAGAGGTCTGAAGCTATCTCCAAAGGAATGCCTACGGAAGACTCAAAGATATGGATATTTTATTGTAAAATCATTAACAGGAATGTGGTAACTTCATTACAAATATTAATTTAAATCATTAGAAAACTAGTTTACCAGGAAGAAAAAATGAGAAAGAAACAACCTACTGGGTAAGACCCTCAAGTACATAAAGACCTTAAGAGTTTATCATAGAGAGGAGTCTAGTTTAACTGGATTAGTCTGGGGAACAATTCATGCACCAATACACTACTGAAAATAACAAAGCAATCAGCTGGGATTTATTGGAACTAAACATCTATCTTGGGGTCAGAGTGGCAGGTATGGGAGGTGAGTTTATCAAAGACACTATTTGCTAAGACCTGCTAAGACCACTATTATACCAGAGTGATTGTATACATGCGCAAATAAGTAACCATCAGAAGCTAGTTAATACACTAGAAGTTGACTTCTCTGAAATACTCCAATCAGTTAATAAACTAATAAAAAAGCAAACAACAATAACAAGCCCAAATGGGAAACAAGTACCAGAATCACTATAATAAATTATCTAACATGACCAGTTTCAATTATTATATTTACAAAGAAACAGGAAATGTGACCCATACTCAGGAATGGCATCAGTTAACAGTAACAGCCTGCAAGAGGGATTTAAACATATCTCAAATCTGCAACATGTTCAAAGAAGTAAATGAAACCAGAATAGTGATGATGATGATGATGTCTTATGAAACACACACCACTGATAAGATAAATCGAAATTATAAAAAGAACTTCATGGAAATTCTGGAGTCCAAAACACAACTGAAATAAAAATACTACTGCAAGGGCTTAATGATAGATTTGACTGACAAAACAAAGAATTAGTGAACTTGAAGACTGAGTTCATGCAATCCGAAAAACAGAGCAATAGAGTGAAGAAAAATGAAAGAAATTCAGAGAAATATGAAGCAGAAAAAAAAAAACAAAAACAAAAACAAAACATGCAACAGTAGTGCCAAAGAAGAAAGAGCAACAGAAAAAATATTCAAAAGTCTAATGCCTGACCACTTCCTAGCCCTACTGGTTAAGTAAATCTACACATTTAATAGCCAACCAAATTCCAATTAAGATATGCTTAAAAAAATCAACAGAGATATACTGTAGTAAAAACTTTGAAAGACAAAGACAAGGACAAAGTCTTAAAAGCAGCAAAAGAAATATGATTATTCACTTACAAGGAGATTCCAAGTGTTAATGGATTTATCTCTAGAAACACTGAGACTAGATGAGTGGGATAACATACTCAGAAAACTTAAAGAAACAACTATCACCCAAGAAGTCAAAATCCAGCATAACTATTTTATTAAAAATAAGTGAAATGAAGACATTCCCACATGTATAAAAATTGGAATAATTTTATTCTAACAGGATTACAAGAAGTAATAAAGACAATCCACCAGGTTGAAATCAGGTGACTTTAAACCAACAATTCAAATCCACATTTAAAAAAAAATCACAGAGCATGGGTAAAAGTAATTATAAAGGTATAAAAATATGCTTTTTGTCTCTGTTCTCTTTGCTGATTGAAAAACCAATTGTGTAAAGAAATATATGTGCAAATGGACTGTTGGGGCCACATCAAATAGAAATGTAACCATACACTGAAATATGTTTTAGTAATAAAAATATTAAAATATGAATACATGCCACAACATAAATTTTGGAAAAAAAATTAAATGTGAGAAGCCTATCACAAAAGACCATGTTATATGTACCTATTAATAAGAAATTTTCAGATGAGAATATCTAGAGATAGAAATTAAATTAATGGTTGTCTATGGGTGAGAAGTATGGAGGGAGGTGGAGAGATTATAGTTAAAGGGTACAGAACTCCTTTGAAATGAAAAAAATGTTCTAAAACTCATTGTAATGGGTGAACAAACTCTAAATGTCCCAACAATCAATGAAATGGTCTTGTGTATGAGTTGTATTTGAAAATTGTTAGAAAAAATTGAGACTTGCTTTTCCTTTCTTTTAGCTTTATGAATTTAATTAATACATATTTTTTCAGCCATACAAATTATTGGTGGGTGGGTAATACAAAATAATAAACAATCTTATTACTTAAGGTACTTTGTCTATCATGAGACAGACATTAATAATAATGACATTAGGCTAATGGTAAGAATATATACCTATGCTATGTCAATAGATCCTAAGAGATACTTTACAAAGAATTGAGAAATCAGAGGACACCAGAGAAAGTGACATCTGAACTGACTAAAGGAGTTTGTACTTGAGCTATGCACTAGGGTGTGTACAAGTTCCAGAGGCAAGGTAAACCAAGGGTCAAATGCAAGGACCTCAAATTGCAATAATGCAATATGACTAGAAACACAATCTAAGGAAGAGGAGACAGAGTTGAGGTCTGAGATGCAAACAATAACCAGGTTGTCTCAAAACCTGGTTGAGTTTTTGACAAAAGTACAGAATAAGACTTACTAGTCACAAATGGGAACCACCAACTTCTGCAGTAGTATATCACCTCATACCATGCCATTTATGAATTCCTTAATTTATTGTATCTCCAGGTGTTTCTTATAGGTGTCAGAAAGTCATGAAGCATTAGCAAAAAACATTATTTGCAGTTTATAGTCAATGTCCCAGAAGTGCCATGCTTTTTTTTTTTTTTTTTTTTAGGCTTATTTCATTTATTTATGCCTACAAGAACTAGGGTGTAGGCCAGAAGTGGAGGAGGTGAGAGGATTCACCAGAGATGGAGTGGGGAGCAGAACAGGCAGATCTACTAAAATACACTATTAAGGGGAGCAGTGAGCAAGACAAGAGAGGTCTATTGTGCCCTGTGGGTCACTTCCCTGGCTGGAGATGGAACTCATGCTGCAGTGCTGGGACAGCTTGATAGTGCTGAGACTTAACCCCTGTGCCACCAGGGAGGCTCAGTGCCATGTTTTCTTAATATCAAACACTCATGTTTCCTCCTCAAATCAAGTCACCTGGAATCATTTAATAGAATTTGTCATTGTTACTTTTTATTTAATATTGTCTAACTCTCCTGCTAAAATATAACTATCATGAAAGCAGAAAGCCTATCTATCATACCCATTGTTGCATCTTCAGCATCTATAACAGTAAACAATATATATGGTAGACACTTAATTAAGCATGTGTAGAATAAATGAACATTTATTAATCTCCTATTAGTTCCCAATTTTATGCTTACACTAAAGAAATTTGTAGAAAATGGTGAATCTACACAACTTTGAAAAGATTTCTCATATACAGGAGTTGTAATAAGAGAGGGGATAAGGAAATGTCAAGAAACTGTTGTTTTTCTAAAACTTTAGTTATTTTACAGATAGATATCATTATCCTTAAGATACCTGAGAACATCAAGCATCAACTGACCCTTCAGTCGAAAAGAATCTCATCAAAGTATTGACCTTTGGAGCATGTCAGATATAATTTAGCTTCCAAGGTAAGCCAGAATCCAAAGCTTCAGCTGGATTTGCTATTTTCCTTTGTAATATTTAGTTTTAAGAAACCTGACTTACATGGTTGCCATGGAAATGAGCTGAATGGTGAATCATGAAGCTTTTAGAAGAAGAGTACAGGATAAATGTAAAGAAGGGCTATTTTTATTAATGCTATTTTTTAAATATTGGTAAATCTCAGGGTAAGGAAAATACTAAAGAAAAAGAGAAAAGCTAATTTTTGTAGTTCTTACTGAAGCTATGTTTTGTAAATGCTCTGAAGAAATATACTGTTTCAATGAAGCAAAGCAAATACAAGAAAAATATCTATGTATTATTTTATAAATATGAATGTCATTATAAGTTTTCTTAACCAATATATCAACAATTCATTTACGGAAGTGTTCACTCTCTTATCTAATCTCAGCCTCAAAAAACATTTTCTCTTTATTTTACACAGTAGCACTAAGCTCTTTTTAAAAGCTCTTATTTGGAATAAATAAACAAGTAAAATAATTGATTTAGCATCTACAAAAACGAATAAGCTTTATTTTTTAAAAGTAGCTTTTGCTTCTGCTGGCTTCTGATATAAGAAAAAATGAATACATATCTGTGAACTCAATAAAGCAATTGTAGTGGAAAACAGGGCATTAAACACAGTTTCAAAAATAACACATGAAATCTTTGTTCGCCAGTACTGAAGACAACAAAAAGTCACAAAATATTTTATAATCATATTTCCCAGACAAATAATGACTACAAGAAAAAATAGTAGTCTTTTACTTCGTAAAGTATATCCCTAATTACATCTTTATTATTTTTGGCTTATATAGAAATGTTCTCTAACATATCAAATAATTTTAAATTGACTTCATTTGGAATATATAAAAGCTACAGAAAATCATAAGATTTCCCACCATAATTAATAAGGTGGTAGATTATACACATACTGATCTAATTTTAAACTTGGTTTATTCAACACTTTTATGGCTACTGTCCTTTTCAGAAGACTATTATCACATCTAATGATGTTTATTAAGCTCATTATGTTTTCATCTTCTGTTCCAAAGGTAACTTCTAGAATTCTTTTGTCCTAGAAAAAGGAATTAACCAGGAAGACCAGTCAAGATCAGATGCTTTCTGGATTTTAAGGACATTTGTCAAATGCTACCCTTCCCCTTACTGTGTTAAAGAATATAAAATGAAACCTAGTCTTTAACTTAAACTTCTAAGTAGTGAAGAGTTCCGGAAAACACTTTTCTCCAAGAACTGAAACACTCATTAATCTACCATAAACTCTGGAAGGCCTTTCTATGAGAACTAAATACTTTTTTTCCTACATGAACTATGAGAGAAAGTAAACAGTTACCTTTATGTTTCCTACAATTATAACTCATTTGAATTTGATGAGTCTTGTGTTACCCTCCCAAGAACATTATATTATAAAACCAATAAATAATACAAAACACATTTCCTGCTATAGAAGGTCAAGAAAAGTTATTTCCTTCTGGCAATAGGGAGAAATATTAGGAGATGAAGATAATGTTCAAAAGATCACACATGGTTTTGAAGTTACCTATCATGATAGAATAATCAATAGCTAACTGGGAAGTCTGCATTTGATCATTCTTGTCTCATTACTCATGAGCATTATTAAACATTCTGTTGGTTTCTCAGCAGGATGTCTTTGAAGTTGCCACCTGGAACATTTTTCTGCATGAAGAATTACAATTCCCCAAAAATGTGATACTGATATGTAACCACAAGATAAAAAGAGATATAAACTTGCATACAGTTCATGAATTTCTCAGTGACTTTTGGTTATAAGATTTTGATCAAAATATCCTTGTCTCTTCTTAAGCAGTCAGTTTTATCAGGAACACCCATATTGATCATGTGGCCATACTAGACACAGGAAAAACTGAAATCACAGTTGTTACGGTGTATGTGAGAATTTCACAAATAAACACCATCTTCTTTCTTATCCAAATAGTCTTTGCCAAACGTTACTAAAAATTAAAATCGTCTTCAAGTGTGTCATATTTGCCAACAGAGCTATTAATGAGAGCATTTGCTGAGTCAAATGAGAACGCAGAACCACTATGCCACAAGTGGTGACATTTTCCAAAATTTAAGTATGGAGCAAACATGAAGGGGAGCCAAATGTCAGGAATTTTATGCACAACCAGCAGGGGATGTGGCCAAAGTACACAAATGATTCATGTCTACAAAGTATAAGATTCTGAAGAAAATTCTGTCATGTTTGAAAAAGAATGAAACCTTAGGAATGAGTGAATTTTGACGAACCTTATGTTCTCATGCATAAAACATACATTCATTTAAAATTATTTCCAAAATCCATTCTAAGGGAGAGAATGAGATGATATTTACATTAAGTAGTCAATCTATGATCTCTTAATAAATCTTTCATTTTAAAACAATATTCCCTATTCAGTCTAATAGGACTCATTAGAACATACTGTGACATAAGACTTATTGCAGGAACTGAGCACAGAAGGATAAATCAGATTCCTTAATCTCAAAAGGTGGGGAAGTCAGGCATAAATAGATTATACCATCCTGTAATGGAGCCATCACAAGAAGTGTGCCAGATCTACCTGGGGAATGTCCATAGGAAAAATATATTTGAAGTAAGCTTTGATATATCAGTCTGCTATACTTATAAAGTAGGAGACAATTAATGGAAAGGCCTATAGTTTGGAAAAAAGATTAGCATTTTCAATTTATGGGCAACCTGAAAACTATGGAAAATTCGCTGCTACAGATTACAGATGCCAAGGATGTTAAAGTTACTATAACCAAGAATATTTTGCCATAATATTTAACATGTGTAATAGTTATGACCAGAGATTAACATTTGAACACAGATTCAAAGAGAAATAGGATAATATTAAGTAGATAATCAATAAACTGTAATTGATTACACTGAGAAATGAAGGGAAAGACAGACATTTAGGATGACTCTATTATTTCTTACATAGACTTGAAGTCTACAGTAATGTCATTAGGCAGGAAAGGAAGCAGAAGTAAAGGAAAAGTCAGAAAGAGCAAATTCTGTTTCAGACATTTCAAGTTTGAATTTCCTAAGGAGCACTCATTATAAGTGTAAAAATACATTTTCCATTACAAATAAGGAAATGGAGACCAGGAGAGGGATCATGTACAGAAGACATGTAATTAGTAAGAAACAGTGCTAGCTAGCTGGTACTTGAAATCTTGTGAGAAAATGTTATCATCATGGAGAAGAGGAAGAATAGAATCAAGGACAAAATCTCAGATAATTTTAAGGAGTGAAGGAAGCTGAGGAGGGGTCAAATTTTGGAAGTAATCTAGGAGCATGAAGGTGAGAAGAAAGCAAGTGGTGAAGTGGAATAATTTTCTGGGAAGTCAAGAAAAGATTCAATCAAGGAAGAAAGACAAAAGAACTTTGTGAAGGACAAGAAACATTTAAAAAAAAAAAGAACAAGGAGAAACTAGAATAAGCTGCTGGATTTAGCAATTAGAAAACAAGACTTTGTAAGGTGTCAGTGAACTGAAAGGACAATGAAGTGTCCTCCCAGTAAGCAATGTAGGTAGATCATGAGACTCTCAAGGGAAGAGGCAATGCTGTGGAAATTATAACTATTTAGGATGAAAGAGGGTGACTAAGAAGAGGCTAACTAAAGGCCATGATAAGTGTAATTGCAGGTTTGTCGTTGAGACTTTATTACATTTTCGTTCAGAAAAGAAATTGAAAACAGAGATTTTAAACAAAAAGGGGCAAAATTTAATGCACAAAGTCCTAAGGAATTTTTAATAAATGACAAGAATAAGCTTCACAAAGGCAAAATGCACTGCTTACTCTCAGATAAGATTCAATGACACATGGAATTTAGGAAAAGATATCATAAATGAAAAATAATAGCTTCTATTTTCTTTAGAAAATTAATTTCTCAACTCCTGAGAGATGTGCATTAGGAGATTAGTTTATAAATCATATTATAGCAATAACTGACTTGTTAATCTGGCTACTAGAAGCACAGAGATAGGTTGGGTTTGGTATTTTGGTTACGAAAACTATTAAATTCAAAATTACTCCAGGTCACACAACCTGACGGTTAATATTAGGTATATAACCTAAATAAATCTTTAAAGAAAATATTACAGTGTTGATAATAACCAAAAGACACAAAAACACTGATTCAACAGAATACCTGCACTCCTATGTTCACTGCAGCACTATTTACAATAGGTAAGACCTGAAAACAACCTAAATGCCCCAAAACAGATGATTGGATCAAGATGTGGTACATATACATGGTAGAATACTATTAAGCAATCAAAAAGGATAAACTAGAGTCATTCATAGAAACATGGATGGAGCTGGAAGGGATTACACTCAGCAAAATAAGTTAGAAGGCAGAAGAAAAATACCAGATGGTTTCCCCCTTAGGAGGAATATAAGGGAACCAAATAAGCAATCAAGGAAAAGAATAATAATAACAATAATAAAAACACAACAAAAACAAAAGACAAGGACAATTGGGGACACTTGGTGGAGAGGGGGAAGGGAGTGGTTGAAGGCAGAAAGGGGCACAAGGGACTAAGGTGATGGTGCACTGGTGAAATGGTGGTGGGAAATTCATGGGGACTACAATTGATGTCAAATATACATAAATTTTAAAAAAGATTTATTTATGCATACAAGAACTGGGATACAAGCCAGAGGTGCAGGTAGAGTGAGGATCCAACAGAATGAGAGTAGAGAACAGAACAGGCAAATTGACTGAAACACAAAGCTGAGGGGAGCAGCGGGCATGGCAAGAGAGGTCTGCTATGCCATATGGGTCAGCTCCTTGGCCAGTGGCAGAGATCGACTTGTGCTACATTGGCTGCACTTCACTTTGTAGTGCGTTACTTAACTTACTGAGCCACCAGGGACTTGCCCAACAACTGCAATATTTTATACCACACACACACATCAAGACATGTATTTAACTCATTTCTATGCAGAGTTTCTTTATAGTTGCTCGACAAAACCAGGTATCTTGGTTAAGGATCCAGAGCACTCCCAAATCTTAGCAATATAAGTAGATTGAGGAAATTGAAAATCCATCAAGTACTGTACTGCATTTATACTGAGTCATATGATACTAAAAACAAGGGTAATATTTAACCAAGAATCTCTAGCATAGCCCAGAATATTGGCTAGAGTTTTTTGTAAGACTTAAGTGCCTTTTAAAAAATACTACTTATTTTAAAAAAATATTTTATTAAAATTTTATCTTCATCAATTTTGTTGTTGTTGTTCTAATTTAAGAAACAACTATGGGAAGCTTTTTCACACTTGATTACTTCAAGCACAACTAAATCATAAATTTCAAGAGAAAAATGTCCAAAATTTAGAAATGGATGCAAGCGTGTCTTTAAAGACACAAGGTATCTTTAAGGGAACTGCTTCATGGTTTTTTTTTTTTTAAAGATTTTATTTATTTATGCATACAAGAGCTGGAGTACAAACTAGAATCCAGGATGGGGAGAGGATTTACCAGAGACAGAGGCAGGAACAGAACAGGCAGACTGATTGAAACACGCTGCTGAGGGGAGTAATGGGCAAGGCAGGAGAGGTCTGCTATGCCATGTGGGGCCCTTCACTGGCCAGCAGGAGGAATCAAACTTGTGCTGCAGTGGCTGCGGTTTACTTCACAATGCGTTGCTTAACCCACTGCACCACCAGGGAGGCCCTGCTTCATGTTTTCTGGTGAGACTTCTGTGGATGATCTGATACTAACAACTGATTATCTTTGATTTTCTATTGGGGAGGCTATTTTACATCTCTCTAGTGGCAAAGAATATCTTAAGGAAATCTGATAGGATTTCCTGATGCAAATTTTCCTTATCCATAACAATGCAAATGACTTCTCTGGTGGATAATCAATTGATTTATTCCTTGTAGAACTGATAAACTCTTACCCTTTAAGATGTTAACCAGTTTTGTACCTATTACCCAATACATTTTTAAATCCCTACACACGTACGCATAAAAGTATTTAATTTCTCATTTGAATTGACTTTAGCAACTCACTGATTGCCTCACTAACAAGTCATACAAAATCTTTGAGAGTGTTTGCTTCGGTAGCACATATACTAAAATTGGAATAATACAGAGAAGATTAGCAAGGCCCCTGTGCAAAGATGACATGCAAATTCGTGAAGAGTTCCATATTTTTCAAACTCTACTACAAAGCAATAGTAATTAAAACAGCATGGTACTGGAACAAAGACAGAAAACACAGACCAATGGAACCATATGGAAAGCACAGAAGTAAAACCAACTCAACTACGGCAACTGATCTTTGACAAAGGAGCAGAGAGTATTCAATGGAATAAAGACAGCTTATTCAATAAATTGTACTGGCAAAACTGATCCATCATGCAAAAAAAAAAAAGAAACTGGACCACTATCTCACACCATATACAAAAATCAACTCAAAATGGATAAAAAACTAAATGTAAGACCCAAAGCCATAAAATATATCGAAGAAAACATAGGTAAAATGTTACAAGACATACATTTCAGTAATGCCTTTAAGGATGTATTCCCCAAAGCAATAAAAATGAAAGAGAAGATAAACAACTGGGGCTACATCAAATTAAAAAGCTTCTGTACAGCAAAGGAAACATTAAACATAACAGAGATACTCCACTGACTGGGAGAAAAATGTTTGCGCTCCACACAATGGACAAGGGTCTGATCACAAAGATATACAAAGAACTCACAAGACTCAAGAAAAATAAGGTAAAAACCCAATCAAAAAATGGGCAGAAGAACTTAAAAGACACTTCTCCAAAAAGGACATGCACATGGCCAACAGGCACATGAGAAAATGCTCAACATCCTTCATAAACTGGGAAATGCTAATTAAAATCACAAGGAGATAGTACCTCACACCGATGAGAATGGCACATATCAAAAAAACTAGCAACAACAAATGTTGGCGAGGATGTGGAGAAAAAGGAACTCTACTACAATGCTGGTGGGAATGCAAGTTAATCCAACCACTATGTAAGGCCATATGGAGGTTCCTCAGCCTACTAAAAACAGAGCTACCTTATGACCCAGCAATTCCACTCCTAGGGATCTACCCAAAGGACACAAAAACACCTATCCAAAAGAATACCTGTACCCCCCATGTTTATTACAGCACTAACTATAACTGTTAAGACCTGGAAACAACCCAAATGCCCAAAAGTAGGGGACTGGATCAAGAAGATGTGGTACATATACACAATGGAATACTATTCAGCAATCAAAAATAGTAAACTAGAGTCATTTATAGAAATGGATGGAGCTAGAAGGAATTATACTCAGTGAAACAAGTCAGAAGGCAAGAGAAAAATATCAGATGGCTTCACTTTTAGGAGGAATGTAAAGGAACAAAAACTACAAAAAAAAAAATAAAAATGAGAGTGCTCAAGGAAAGGAACAATTACAGCCAAAATAAAAGCAAGCAAGGAAACAAACAAACAAAAGACACAACAAGAACAAAAGGCCAAAGATAAACCAAAGGGATAATTTGGACGGAGGGTGGAGTAGAGACAGGGATGAGGGCAGAAAGAGTACATGGGACTGAGGTGATGGTGCATGGGTAAATGGTGGTGGTAACTCCCTGGGGACTACAAATGATGTCAAATATAATTAAATAAATCTAATTAAAAAAAAGAAATAAAAAATCTTCAATATTTTTATTTTGTATTTTTATGAGTCATGAGTTTATATTTTTAAAACTGAGTTTTAACACAAATTAGTTAAGTGAACTCAATAACTATATTTAAGAAATACCTGTTTAGAAACTTGGTCCTTCCCTAGACCTAAATAATCTTCAAAACACTAATAAAACAACTTTAATATCACAATATCACTTTTACATGGATTCATTGATTGAATACATTTTTTATCAACCAAAAATACAATTAAGATATGTCTAATCGAATTAGAACAATATTTATGTAATAGAATCTATTTGTTTAGAAAGAAGTGTTAAATAGAATAATAGCCAGAATGTTGAAATATATATCCTTAGTCACTCAGAGCCATAACCTGAATCCTTTCTAACAAGTTCCCTTGGAAATTAAGAAAAAAAAAACACACTGAAATGCAGAAAAATGAATGGGGAAATTTCAGCAAACAACTCCCTGGTTTAGCTTCACATTTTAGGATAATATTCACAGTACAGTGTTAATGTCCTAAGTTTTTGTGTAAATATACAATCATTTAATTTTATCTATAAAATAAAATACATGTTAAAATGGCAAGCTATACATGGGGATTACAATTGATGTCATATATATACAAATTAAAAAAATTAAATTTTCACTATCTTGAGAACTACAAAAAATATATTTTAAAAAATGGCACAGCTTTTAAAAGCACATATAAATTAACAAAATGTGACCCAAGCTCCTTTGAAGGAAACAAGTACAGATTTATTGATCCTAAATAACCTGTGCCATGGAAATGCCTTATTTTATGAAATTCATTTTACCTCAAATATAAATATTGTTAGGACTTATGAAATGCATTATTCTGGTTATCTGTAAGTGTTCCTCTTATCCAGTAAGTGATTTGCATAGACAGACTAAACATCTAGATACAGAGAGAAAAATACCTCTGTATAATGACCATTACATGTGACCATATCCACAAGAAGCAAACAAACCAAAAAATACTATTTTTTGACCCTAAACATATAACTATGCTGATAGGAGTTCCTAATTCAATCTTGTGAGGTAATTCTGAACATAAAAATAACATACTCCGTATTTTTCAATACTGAGGATTTTGTCTCCCTGAATATTTGACTAGACTAAAAATTAAGACACAAGTAGTCAGAATACAATTTGAAATAAAAAATGCATACAAATATAGATCAAAAATAAAATATAAAAATATATTTAGGGCCTCCCTGGTGGCACAGTGGGTTAAGCAACGCACTATGAAGCAAACCGCAGCCACTGCAGCACCAGTTCGATCCCTGCCGCGCGGGCCAGGGAGGGGACCCACAAGGTGTAGCAGACCTGTCCTGCTGTGCCCGCTGCTCCCCTCAGCAGTGTGTTTCAGTCAGTCTACCTGTTCTGCTCCCCGCTCTGTCTCTGTGAATCCTCTTACCCCCCGTGACTCTGGTCTGTTCCCCAGCTCTTGTATGATAAATAAATCTCAATTTTTTTAAATAAATATATATTTATCATATGTCAAATGAGCAAAAAAGGTAGATATGCATACATACATAAGTATGTAGACATGTGCAAAGATATACACATATATGAGAATAAACACAAACCCTCTAACCTCTAAAACTGTTAGGTGTATTTCTTCAACCTTTATGGGAGATATATTGTCACTTTGTGCATATTTTCAAGTTTTTCACAAGGAAATGAAAATAAAGCAAAGCCATCCCTTTTTCATAGATCACATACTGAACTACACGTTTTTCTCCTTTCAAAGTTTTCACCTGCCATCTCTTCACTTAGATGTTTCAAAAACATAAGACTCATGATTACACTTTATCTACAATTGTTTCTACCTTTGTAATTGAGCTGAATGTATTGAATATGGTTCATAAGCTTTCAGTTATGGCAGGTTTACGAAACACCTTGGCCCTGACATTATAAATGTTTTATATCTTTTTATATCCATTTGGAGTATATTACATGACATAGCTCTCCACTGTTACTAAGTGAATCAACTATGAAGCCGTCCCCATCACTAAATCAAAGCATATTGCTTGGACATTTGCAAAGCCAGCATGAAACTGATCATTTTTAGTGAATTAAACAACATATTTTTAGTATTAATCAAACTTAAAGTAAATAACCTTTACTTAACATTTTATTTGGTACATTTTATTTGCTACATTTTTTAAGTTCTAGATGGTAACAAACACATAAGATGAAAATGGCAATTTTTAATACATTTTATTGAGTTATTAGTTTATGTAGATGTTTGCATTATATAAGTATAGGAACCCCCACCCCATTTGGGTGATATTGCCATAGTGAACCACCATAGATCCTTTGGTCCCTCCTCTCTTAGTTCTGTACCCTCCCTTCATTCTCACCTTCCTCTTTAGTCTACCCCTACTCTACTGTCTGTTTGGCTTTAATTGATGAAAATAGCATTTGGAAAAGCATTTTTGAGGTACTCAAATGATTAAGAATTATTAGTTTCATACAGTAGAAAAATTTCATGGAAATGCAATATAATTTTCACAGCCTGTAGAATCTTGAAAGGTAATTGCTTGAATGATTCCCAACTTGGTTAACTTCTCAGTTGTCACCTGTCCACCATTGCTGAGCCTGTAGCTACAATGAAGGACAGGTGGCAGAACCTCGAGTGACATCCTAAACAATGCTATTTTCCATCTGATGGAATTAGTTTCTTTTTTCTAGAAGTGAGTCTGGGAAAATTAATGAAAGAATCCAGAGTAGGTCTGTTTTTCCAGAAACCTGCATTCAGTGGCTGCACAAGTGGATCCAAACCAATTAATTGTCCATTAGAATAAAAGACACTTGGGCCTCCCTGGTGGCGCAGTGGGTTAAGCAACGCACTATGAAGCAAACTGCAGCCACTACAGCACGAGTTCGATCCCTGCTGCCGGCCAGGGAGGGGACCCACATGGTGCGGCAGACCTCTCCTGCTGTGCCCGCTGCTCCCCTCAGCAGTGTACTTCCATTGATCTACCTGTTCTGCTCCCTGCTCGATCTGTGGTGAATCCTCTCACCTCCCATACCTCTGGCCTTTACCCCAGTACTAGTATGCATAAATATAAATCTTTAAAAAAAAAAAAGAATAAAAGACACTTTCTTCTGTGCATCTATAGGTAACTGACAACTTGTCAACTAACAACACCATCCAACATTGACAAAACTGCAATTTTTGCAATGGCTTGCTAAAACTTATGTTATATTTGATAATAAAAATATAATGAAGTAATATGATTGTTGACATTAACTAAAATTAATTATAAGATCAGTAACTATAAGTAACTATTAATAAAAAGTAAACTAATACAACTTTTATGGGTCTTTTGCAAGGTACATGTAATAATGTTACAAATTTTCAAAATTATTTATGACAATAAAAACAACCTCTACTCCTCCAAGGGAAAAAAACTGTTTTCAGTAGAAAATAGTAGGAAACAGCATATGTCATGAGATCCATGTCTGGAATACATAAACAGTCACAGAATCTCAGAAAGATTGCATATCAGATTTTGTTCACTATTGCACTTTTGTTTAGTATTCAAGATTGAAGGCACAATAGGACTTGTATTCCATAAGCACATCTCACGTAAACTATTCAAACTGACAGCATTTTAGGTGTAAAAAACTTACATGAGTAACATTGACCCCTAATCTTGCCAGCTTTACATCAAACATTAAAGCAATGGAACCCAGGGGTTAAACTTAAGTCAGTTTATAGGAGCTTCAGAGGTAAAGTCTAAGTTAGCAACTTCAGATTAGGAAGGTGAAGCTCTTTCTTCTCAGTTTTCTTTTCCTTTGTATTAAATGTGATTCTCTCAAAGCAGCCTTTTAAAGTCATTTCTCAAAGTTACTGTCCTCCATTTTTCTCCTTGATAATTATTTCATTGTTGCCATGCTGGCATTTTATCATAATTTGTAATTGTCTATTTGATTTCTCTGCATTTGTTTTGTAGGGTTTTTTTTTTTGTTATACTTCCCACTGTAATATGTCCCAATAAAAGACCATATATATATCCCTTTTGATAGTTTATCCCCAGGTTTAGACAGTGCTAGACACATAACATGCACAATATGTAACTAATAAAAGAATCACGAAATCATTCCCTAGATTATTTCCTATGCAAAATAGTTCTCACGCTCATGTAGTCCTCTACAATAGAATTTTTTTTTTATTTTCCCATTGATTAAAAAAATTGAGGTATCATTGTTTTACAAAGTATATAAATTTCCGGAGTACCACTTCTCACATATGTCCCACCAATTCCATTGGCAAAGGTCCACTTACATTCATATGAAAACAGCTCTCACTTTAATAAACAGGTAAAATGTAAAAATAGTGATACTTCTCATTACAAGATTATAATTCTTTTTTTTTTTTAAACTAAAGTCCTTGGTTATTACTGCAAAGTAAGTGCGACTACTTCTTAGTCTCACTTTTTTGTAGATTTGAGTAAAATGCTTACATTCATTCTATGGATGTTCACTGAATTCTAGAAAGAAAAAAAAAGATTCAGGGAGAATGCCCAGAACTTTATACATACTCAAAGTTATTTGAAGATTTTTTAAATTTACTAAAATAGATTAAACTTCAAACAAAAAATGTTATAATAATTAATTTTTCAAATTTTTCTTCAATGTCATGCCTTTGAAAGAATTAGTTTACTCAACTAAGAGGTTGGCTGGTCCATAGTGAGTTGTTCTGAAAACCTCTACAAACTAGACTTATTTTTTGAAACTTTAAATGGAAATAGCAAGGAATTTCTGGAATTCCTAATTTTATTAATCCAAGAATAACTCAAGAAAAGGGCATTTTATATCTAGATAATTTAAAATTATACTTAAGTAGGGCTTAAGAAAACCATATCCAAGAACTCTTGAAATACCTAAATCTGTATAATTAGATCTTGCAGCACTATATAAGGTACTAGTTCTTCTCTCAGAAATATATTGTCAGGACATTTTCCATTTTTCTAAGAATAGATTTAATTTGATTTAAATAGGTTAATCTTTTTCAGAAAAAAGTTGGCCTTATTACTTCTTTCCTAAAGCCAGGTATCTTTAAGTAGAATTCTCTCTTGGTCAAAACACTTCCACAATAATTTTTTGCTAATTTTTCCTTAACATTAGAGCTAAAAAGTTGAACTCATTCCCTTATGGTATTATGGTTTCATCATCACTATATTCAGTGAAGATCATGAGATCAAATCTTGTTTTATTTAACAAAAAGCACATTAAACTGGGTAGTTTTCAATATCACAATTACTGTTCCTCTATAAGTGCTTTCATCTGTATGTACTGTAATAATGGATTCAATGACAAGTTGGTTGACCTTCTAGAGTTTCTGACACAAATCAATATTCATGAGTGAAGATTGCAGGAGTCTGCTATTTATAGTCCTAAAAACTGTCATGGCCAATATCCTTTCTAAACCCTGCTTATCAAACTGCTTGCCCCTGCTTACATAATAGAAAGAACTGGATTTGCTAAGGTCTTTTCCCAAAACATAAATATTTATTATGGTTTATTCCAAGACTGTTTCTGGTAGGCTACTTTCAGGTTGTGGACTGGATGACAAAGTAAGGAAGGTAACATGACAACAGGTCAATCTTGAACTAAGATTTCAGAGTAGTGGCTGGACCAGCAATAACAGTATTTCCTGGGAACTTGTTAAAAAGGCAATTGTCAAACATACCTCAGATCTAATAAATAAGAGACCCAAGGTGTGGATCCAGTAATCTGTTTTCTAACAAAATCCCTAATTGATTCTGATGCTGTTTGATAACTGCTGCATTAGCATCATCCATAGTGGAGAACCCTTATTTGCTGTTATTTCTCCTCGCAGTGGGTCAAGCTCAGAGCACCTTTGACTTCAAGAGTTTCAATCTCTGCCTGACCTGTGTTAACCCTGGAGCATCAGACTTGATTCCCCAAGGAACTAGGGAGATTTTGACTAGCTGTAGTGATCCCTATGTTTATGTGCTTAACTGTCACATACTTGTGAACATGCTCACTTTCTGATTGGAAGGTCAATGAAAGGATAAATCAGTTTGATGATAATTAGAGTTGGCAGCATTAACATCTTTCACTTAATCCAACACTGTGTCCAAGTCCATCATGACTCATCTGAAAAAAATAAATAAAAAACAAAACTACTGTTGAACTGTCTCTTACATATGATCAGGGTCCTTGAGAATTCTCAAAATGATCTAAATCTCTTGATAATGAGATCTATACTTTGTATTTCAAGGTGAACAACTTTAGTATTTAACAAAAAGGAACTAGCCCCTTCGCTGATGTTTCACTAAAATCAGTATTATTCTCAATATTTGTTTAGAAACTTTAGAGAACATTGTTTTTGTTATCTTTGGTAAATATAAGAAGTTAGCATATGGTCTACAGGATCATTCAATGTTCTAAAACAGTGATTAAAATATCTGAAAATTGCTGTTAGAAATCATCACATATTCTAAACAGTATTGCCTACATGTCTGAATTCAATTTCTATGCCACTTCTAGAGTAGCTACTTCCGTCAATCCACTATTCATCTCATACAAGTGGAAATGTTCCAGAGAATCAACGGGTCATGCTGTGAAGGCATCGGTGTTATTTAAAATAGTCTGAAAGTATTTGACATAAATCTAAAATGGTACTAAGACCAGGGATACTCAATACTGTCACTAAGGGTAAAATATAAATGTGAACTGAAAAAAAACACAGAAAAGAGAAAAGGCAATTTCTAAGAGCCTAAGTCAAAAACAGGTAACAGTTTCCAAAAATTGTCTCCATTCTCTATGTAGAAATACAAACTCCTGTTAATTAGTCCTGTGTGATCACACTTTCCACGTGGTAACTTCTATTCCCCAATGATATTGACAACACACTGGTGATGGTGTTAATTGCATTTCCGTTTTCAATGGCACCTTGGTTATTTAAGTAGAATGTGACTGCCATTCTACCTGTGGCAGAATCTTAAAGGTGGGTTACTTGTAGGATTGTTTTCCAACTCTTTATCTTAAACCTATGTTTATTTTTGGAGCTTAGCTAGGTCTCCTGGAGACAGTAGAAATTAGGCTTTTGTTTCAGGATCCAAGTGGCCATTCTGTACCTTTTAATTGGTGACATTTAGGGTGATTATTGATATAGGAAGATTTGCTACTGCCAATTTGTCTTTGGTTTTCTGATTTTAATTCCATGTTCAGTCTTTTTGTGGGTTTTCTCCTATTTATTTAGGAGAGATCCTTTCAACATTTCTTATACAGTGTAATGTTGGTAAACTCCATCCTTCTTCCTTCCTTTTCAGTCTTCTCTCCAACTTCTCCTCTCTTCCCAACTTCATCTTCCCTTAGGTGTTGCAGGGAATCTGGAACCTCCCTTTTCCCCAAGGATCACACTGTTACAATATCTGAAGTTGAGAGAGATTAAAATTCTTGAGTGGGAATTTTTATCTTTAAATATTTTGAATATGTCATTCTAGGTTCTCTCCTTGTTCACAGAGTTCCTTTAGAGAAGTCTGATATAAGCCTACTGAAATGCCTGCTACATCTTCCCTGGTAACTTTCAATATTCTTTCTATGTTTTGAACTCTTGGTAGCTTCATTACTGCATGTCTTGGTGAGTTTCATTACAATTAGATAACTAGTATTCTTTTAGTTTCATGTACTTGCACATTTAGTTTCTTAACCATTTTGGGGATTTTTTCCTCAATTATTATCTTGAATAAGTACTCCATCCTCTCCTCTCCCCTCCCCTCTCCTCCCCTCTCCTCCTCTCTCCTCTTCTTCTCTCTCTCTCTCTCTCTCCCCTCTCCCCACCACCCCCCACCCCTGCCTTCTGGTATACCTATTGTCCTCATGTTGTCTTTCCTAATGGAATCAGACAGTTCTCAAAGTGTTCTCTTTCTTCTTCCACTTGGGTTCTTTGTGTACTGTCATCTTCAAGGTCACTAATTCGGCCTCCATTTGGTCTGGCCTGCTTCCATAGCATTTTGCAGAACTTCTGACGCCCTCTAATGATTTTATTACAACCTTCAACATCCTTATTTTCCTTTTAAACTTTCAATTTCTATTTTTTTTCATTAACTGTATTTCATGTCATTCACTTGGATTTTTTAATTTTGTTCTACCTCTTTGATTAGCTTTTTTGCATTTTCTTCCATTTCTTTGAAATTATTTATGTGCTAGGTAAATATGATATAATATGATAGAAAACTCTATTTAAAAAAAAAAAGCTCTTTCATACCTTTGTGGTTGGAGTTTATAGTGTTGTTCCCTCCATGTGGTGTCATAGTTCCTTGAGGTCTCAAGTTGCCATGTGTTAGGGTTCTTTTTTTTTTCCTCTGCCCATTTTGCTGTTTAAATCTTCTCCCCAGATATTTTATAATCTCCAGCAGTAAAAAATTTGGATCTTTAGGAGAAGCCACAGAGAGCATGCTGTGGAGAGCTGGGTAACACTCCCAACTCCCCCAAATGGCCATAGGCAACCAGGATGCCCTATGTTCTGCAGACTGTCCTCACTAGGGAAATTCCGTTTCTGGAAGTTTATACTGGCAGCAGGGTCAGATGTCATGTAAGGGAAAGAGGCAGGTGACTCCCTTGGCTTCTAAAGCTAGCCCAGAGAAACTTTGTACTCTCCAGGCTGTAATAGGGAAGCACTAGAGAAAAAATGACATTGACCTCTCCTAACTACACTGTCTAGGCATAGGCAACTTATTTTCCTGATTGTTGAAATCAATCATGGGACACCATGGTTCCCTCGTTGAGCATGCTATGCTCTCACCAAGAAATATGCATTCTCTGGCCTGGGCAAGGGTCACAGGAAAGCCCAAGAATGGTTTGTATCTCTCCCAGTATGCTAACACAGTTCCTGACTTACTGATTCTCCATCTTTCCTACTCTTCCTTATGGTCTCTGTCCACTTCCCTGCACAAACAACAGTTCCCACTTTTCTAACACTGTTGCAAATGTGGTTGTTCTCTCCAGACACCAATCCACCATGTTCCTGAATGAAGCAATTACACAAGGATCATGTCTGTCTTCAAACTTCCCCCAATCTCCCATTTTTACTGTCAAAGCCAGACAGAGTACTTCTCCTTCTACGCTAATGGTTTACCCAATCCCAAAGAAAGGATAATCTTACATTTCATGTTCTTGCTTTCTTTCTCTTGATTATCTGTAAACAAGATATAATATCTGATGTCCACTCTCTTATAACCACAAAGTCAAGTTGAGAAAAAAATCAAATACATATTTCAGTCATCAAAACAGAAAAGATGGAAAGAACTGGATAGATGACAATAGTAGTAAACCATGAAGACAACTAATAATGGAATCCATCCTACTTCTGGAATTCTAGGTCTGTAACTAAGCATTTTCCTTTATTTGAATCTAGTTTCATCTGTTTCTATTAGGACAAAAAAAAATTCCTGTGTATTAATGATTCTGTTTGTGCCTCTCAATAGGGGCAATCTTAAGAGTAGGCAAAGTAATATGAATGACAGTTTACTAGTTACACTAAAATTATAGTCATCACTGTCAACTGTGTTTTAGAGGCACAAACACTAATATTTCTCAGTTCAGTCCACTGCTTGGCAGGGGCACAGATGGTTAAAGCATGAGAGATAATGTCAACATAAAAGTTGATGGGGGCCACCTAACTATGATGTGAGGCAAAAGCCCATCATAGGGGAACTGCCCTGAAAAGTCAGAGGTTCCACAGTTGGCCCCCCTTGGACTCCCTTTTGTTTTGGCTGATGTAATAATTAAAATTTTAAAAGTTATAGAAATTTGTGTTTGCTGGAACATCAACCACGGGGGCAGTTGTAAATTTGGCTGTTTGCTAAACGAAATAGATGGATGCAATACATTTACTCCAACACAAACCTTTACAACTGGTAAAGGCTGCCACTAATTTAAAAAGACCATGGAGCCAGAAGGAGCAAAA
>JAGFMF010011453.1:1619179-1701792 GCA_019455555.1 Galemys pyrenaicus | reverse complement strand
TGATCTTAGACATTGTGACTGATAGTCTATCTTACACTCAGAGTAAACAAAATATTTACTTGTATTTGCACAAAGTTGCTTTGTCCTCTTTAACACTGAGCAGTAACCGTGTGGATTAAGATATTGTTAAGAACGTGTTTTGGATGTAAACTTTACTTCAAAATGGTATGTGTCATAAAACTTGAATGGAGGCTGCGGGACCCCAAGCTGTTCTTGAAAAAATGTGATGTTTGTTAACTTCCTGCTCTATGCACATATTGATGTAATCCCACTGCCTGCTTGTAATATATAAAATAAAAGCCTGCTGAGACTTAGTGGAAAGGCGACACACCAAACCCCGACTTGAGTTTTGTAACCCTGGACCCTCCTCCCTCGCCGACGCCGTTCCATCCTTTGGGGACCTGGCCTTCTGCTGTAGCTGGTCTTTGGCAAAAAGTAAGTGACTTAAAGGCATGTTTCAGAATAAGTCAGTGTGATAAAGAATATATCTAAAATTCCTCCAATCTACTAGAGCACATTTGACTAAAACTCCAAGTTTTTTTTTTTACATCTTTCATCTTTGAGTCAAATTCCTCCCAAGTACTTCCTGGATATATTTCAGTGATAAAGTTAACCAAATTATAACTTCCTCTGTCTCTAATTTCTCTTCAATTCAATTACATATTACTCTTCTTACCATAACATTGTTATTGGTACAGCTGTATATATATAATACAGCTGAGGCTCCATTGCATGGCAGCCAGAAGTGCCATGAATTATATGTGTAATTCACCCCCCCATTGGATCTTTAATTCTACTTTTCACACCCTCAGCATTGTCTCCTCTCATTTGTACAAGTGAAAGTATAAAATGTTTCCACAGTTGCATAGTCTTCTGTCAGTTTTCTTATAATTTATTTCTTTATGCGGGACAATGAGTAGGACAGAGGTCTGGATCCACTCAACCAGCATGCCTGAGCAAAACACTTCAATTTAATGAGACTTTATGTTTAGAATCTTTCTGAGGCTCCTACATATATTTTCAGACAGAAACACCAAAATCGAATGCTTATTTTAATGCTTATAATTTGGTATCATTTACTTCAAAATGTGTTAACTCAGTTACTAGCTACAAGCTTCACACCTTTATATCATAGGTTGCATTTTCTAAAGATAGTTACAACAGTATCACTCACACCATGTGTTTTTTCTACCAGGTAACACTGAGATTCCTTTCATCAAGGGTGAAAACACTGTCTCTCTAAATCTGGGCAGCCAATGACTATATAGATATTTCCCTAGGTAATAAGTGAGGCTAGTTCATAAAGGGAAATACAACTTCCACCTAATTGTTTTGAGAAGTTTGATCTTGGAATCTGGTCAACATGCTGTGAGGAAGTCCAAGCAGCCACACAAAAATGTTCACATATTGCCGAATTCCCAGCAAACACAGTATGAACAACTGGACATACAGGTAAAGAAGAGTTCAGATGTTTCCAAGCCACAATTATTGAGTCACATCCAGATTTCAAGTTGTTTCAAATGAAACTTCAGACATTATGGGTCAGAGAAATGTCATTCCCACTGAACCTTTTCCTAGTTTCTGATTATAGAATCCATGAGCCTAATGAAATGTTTATGTTTTTATGACACCAGGTTGAGAAAGGTTTGCTACCCAATAATAGATAACTGATAAACTTTCTCTCACTTTAAACAACCTACTCACTTTAAACACCCTATTCACTACCCATTGATGTCATCTTTCTTTGTATTTTTTTAATTAGCTTTTTAAACTTAAAACAGCTTTAGACTTGGAAAACAAATTGTGATGAGAAGACAGTGTTACCATACACTTACCTAGTTCTTTACTATTAACATCTAACAATGCTATGGTACATTTGTCACAATGGATGAGCCACTATATATAAATTGTTATTAAGTAAAATCTATACATTATTATTTCCTTAGGCTTTATATAATGTCATTTTTCTGTTCTAGGATTACATCCAGGATAAAAAAAAAAAATCTGTTTAATAATCATGTCCCTTAGTCTCCTCTTTGTTAAGCGATTTCTTGATTTTTTTTATAACCTTGACAGTATTCAAAATTATGGTCAGGTAGTCTGAATGGCCTTCAACTGAAATTTATTTGACAAATTTTCACAACTGAACTAGTAATGGAATTTGTGGGAGGAATAACACAGAAAGTTCCTCATTCATCATATGCTGTTAAAGATACATACTATCAAGATGATTTATTAATGTCAATGTTAACTTTAGTGGTTTGGCTGAGATAGTGTTTTCCAGCTTCTCTACTGAAAGGTAACTATTTTGCTGTCACCACACTACACCCTTTGGAAAGAAGTCATGATATAGCCCACATGTAAGGAACTGGAGATTGATTATACTCCATATTCGTAAGGGTTCAGTATCTAAATTACTTGAAATGTTTCTTCACAGATGTGTGCATAGTTCCCCCGTTGTTTATTTATTCCATTAATTTAATGGATGTTTCATTTACACTTTGTTTCAAAATTCAAATCTACTTTATTTTGTCGCTCAAATTGTTTTAGCTTTGCCATTGAGAGAGCCCTTTCATTTGATTCCTGTGTCCCTTTAATATATTTTATAATTATTATGATGATCAATAATAGTAGTAGTACTTCCTCACATTCTGTCACTACAAGATGCCCCAGATTCTTCTTATACATTTCTTGTTACAATCCTAAAATCAGGCATTTCTTCAAGGAATCCTGCTTTCTTATCCTGGAGGATGGTATTAGAAATCAACATTTGGGCTTTAAGTATGCTTATTGCTACTGGCATGTCCTTACTGCTAAGCTTTCTAAACTGAAAAAAATAAGAAAAATATATGTGTATATACTAACCCAAGCATGTGCACATGATGTATTGGATTAACACATGCATTGTATTAAATACATATGTATAGATATGACATCTAAATTCATAGATTTTTACAGATCCCAACAATGAGAAACATGGCTCCCATTTATTCAAGTGCACACATGTGGTAATAGGAAAACTGTTACCCATACCCCATAGAAAATAACTATCAACAAGAAAACAATCTTATGTACCATACATTAATGCCTTTTGTCTACAGACTTCCGAATTTACTTAAATCAGCCTTTCCCTCAAGCCTGTACCTCTTCACTGAGGTTACTAAGTACATTTTTAGTACATAAGTTGTTTCCTCACACTCTACATTCCATCTTGGATCTACCAAATAATATTCTACAAATTAATATTCTACAAATTAATCCGTTGTGCTATAAAGGATTTAGTAAATGTACGATATATGTATCATCCATGGATATTTTAGCCCCATAAAAAAATCCTCTGTCTTATCTATTCTACCTTACCCAAGTTCTCACAAACTTCTTAGCAGTGAACAGATCTTCTTATAATCTCTGTAGTTTTGACTTTTCCAGAATGTCATAAAATTGGAATAATACTGAACATACCCTTTTCAGACTGGTTTCTTTCACTTAGCAACATGAATTTAAAATTCATCAATGACAGTTCTTACTTACAGTTCACTTCTTTTTATCACTGAATAATATTTCCTTACATAAATGTACCAAGTAAACAAATGTTTATCTATTCAACTATTGAAGGATATCCAGGTTCCCTCAAGTTCTTAGTGATTATGAATGAAGCTGCTACAAACATTTGGATCCAAATTTGGGGTAGACTTAAATTTTCATATCCATTGAATAAATACCTGGAAGCATAATTGCTGTATTTTGTGACATTTGCTTCATTTGCATTTTCCCAGGTCTTCGACATATTTTAATTTTTAAATTGAATAATATTCTATTTGCTATATCTCCTATAAATAATAATACATAACAACAACATATACTGCAGATGGCCTATATTTTTACCCAAAAAAATCTTTGATTTAAAATTTAAATATTTATATGTATATTTGTGTGTTTTTGAATTTGAAGGCTATTTTATGTCCTCAAAATGTCTCTCCATATTTCAAAAAGTTATCACTAAGAAAGAGCTAGTATCTATTAAATGCTTTCAGTGAAAGCTAAAAAATTTAGTACTTTTTACTTCACTTTCCTTTCTGTCTTTCAAAGTTGTAGACATAATCTAAGAGAGTGAATTTAAATCTTTTTAGTAGTGACAACTTGTCTTCAAACAAATTTTGCATAAAAGTACAATACAAACAGCAGTTAAATAGTTCAGTTGCTCTGGCTGAGCCTCATAGTTATTCCTTCCTTGGTTCTTTTCAATACTTCTGAGAAGACTAAAAATTATTTTTGTTTGATAATAATATTTCTTTGCCACCTCATTAAAATATGCCCAACTCACTGCACAGAGGTGGTCAGCCTTTAGAAGTTATGAATGTTTTCATGGATTACTCTACTGTTAGCTTTATGACAAGGACCTACATGCAGAAGGAAGTTTATCTAATGAAAAATATTACATAAATTCTAAAGTAGATGATAAGACAAGAAAATTTACCAAAAGCCGGTAAAGGGATAACACAATTTTAGAAAAGCCTTCTCTTCAACCATGTGTCCTAGAAGAAGAAAAAAGGGCTTAAAAAGGAATAGCAATGATTTGCTGGGGCAACAATATAGAGAGACTAAGAATGTTCCAAATATTTTGCTTCGAAAGCAAAATATTAGGGGAAATATAATAAAACTAACAGATTTGACAGGAATTTGTAGAAGGTATCTGACCTTTGGTATAGCCCAGGTCTGCTGTATCTATTAGCCAACACCTTCCTCACTTTATTCTTCAGAAAGCAGACAACCTTCGTAAGAAGCAAATACTCTCAGAAACAAACCACTACAGACAAATGCATAAAGGCAATGATAAATATAGAGAATATTAAAAGAATATTCCAAGAACAGTCCAAAAATGCAAAAGAAAAAAATGTGTACAGGATATAATAAATTTTTCCCTGAAATAAAGAAAAAAAACTTGAGATTTAAATTAAAAGGGCATTCCTGAAGTAAAATTTGAAACCTGAAAAACAAGAAATAAATCTAGTAAGCAAGAAAATGTAGTAACACACTAAGGGAAAACAGATGTACCTCAGACTATCCTATAGCAATACTCAATGCCAACATAAAGTAGATTAATACGCATAGTGGGTTGAATAATGATTATGATATTAAGTCTTAATCCTTACAAATGTTTGCTTCCTTTAAAAAAGGTATTTGGAGCATTATAAAACTATTGTCAACTTCGCAAACAGATATTCAAAAAAACACATATGTGTTATAAGACTTCAATTCCCTCCCCTCACCAAAGGACAGATCTTACTAGAGAAAAGATAAAGAAGAATACAATAATCTTAAATAGAAAATTAGACCTCTTGGACCTCATAGACATACATAGGGCACTGCAAACCCAAGAAGCAAAATATATTATTATTCTCAAGTACTCATGGAATATTCTCAAGACTAGACCATGTATCAGGACACAAAACAAATATCAACAAAGACTGAAATCATACCCAGCATCTTCTCAGACCATAAAGGTACTGAACTAGAAATAAGTTACAAAAAGAAAGTAGGGAAATATTTAAAACGTGGAGACTGAACACAGTCCCGAAAGACCCTGGATTATAGATGAAAATTTTAAAAACCTTCAGACAAATGAACATGAGCAAATAAGCATCCAGAAATTATAGGATGCAACAAAAGCAGTATTAAGAGGGGAAAATATAGCAAACATGCACACATTAAGAAACAAGAAAGAGCTCAAATAAATAATCATCTCTCGCAACCTGAGGAATTAGAAAAGGAACAACAAACTAATCCAAAAACCAGTAGAAGAGAAATAATAAAAATCAAAGTAGAAGCAAATGACAGTCCAAAAGATATATGATCCCAAAAAATAGTTCTTGGGAAAAATAGACAAATCTCTAGCAAGGCTTGTCAAGAAAGTAATGGAGAAAACTCAAATAAACAGAATCAAAAATGAAAGAGGAGAAATCACAGAAGCTGCAGAAATTCTGGGCATTAAGACTAGTATGTAGTCTATATGTGAACAAATTCAATAGTCTAATAAAAATGGACGCAGTCTTAGAATTAATTATACAATCATCTACCACTTAATAAGGGAGAAATAGAAACCTGAACAAACCAGTCATAATCAAGGAAATTGAAATAACCAAAGTTCTCCCAAAAAACAAGGGACCATAACTATATGGCATTACAGTTGAATTCTTCCAAACCTTCAAAGACGAACTAATACCTATCTTCCTCAAATTCTTCTAAAAATTTTTAAAAAGAAGTACTTCCAAATATGTTTTATGAGGCCAACCTTACTCTAATACCAAAACCAAAGATGACACAAAAAAGAAAATTACAGACAAATCTCCCTAATGAACACAGACACTAAAATCCTAGCAAATCAGTCAACAATGCACTAAAATAATTCACCATGACCAAGTGGGATTTATACCAGGAACACAGGTACAGTTCAATCTGCAAAAACCATCAATGTAATTCACCACATCAACAAAAGGAAACACATAAACCATACAATAATATCAGTAGATGCGGAGAATGCATTTAACTAGATCCATATTATTTGTCAGTTGTTTAATCCTGAGTAAGCACATGAAGTATATATCACAGTTTTTGTAAAATAAAAGGGTTCAATATAAAATGCAACTACCAAATTGCAGCTAAAGAAAGTTCAGCACATGAAGAATACTGAGAATGAAAGTACAAGAGAAATGGAAGCACAAGAAAAAAATAAAAAATATTTGCAACATCAAAAATTATTTTACTGCCGTTGTAAAATAGTCATTCATGTTTTCTGAAAATAAAATCTGGCTTAAATTATATTTTTCATAAATCTGGAGATTATTCTTCTAACACTGAGCATATGAAACTGGTGGTCTTATTTGTGAATGTTATAGTGCAAGTAGTCAAACTTACAGTTGCGCAGGATGAAGTACTTCTTTTCCATTTTCGTGCCTAATCATAGCTTTATTTTTTGATTATATAGGAAAACAAAGCAATTTTAATATACCAACCAATTTTAATATTAAAATTACTCCCTGTTTTCTAATATGAACTCGAACCTTTCCTGCCAATATAATTATTGATTTAAGTAAAATTTATATTACATAAGAGCCACATAATAAGGATAAAATTCTACAAAAATTTGTTGTGAACACAGTCTAGCCAAATTCATTGGAAAAGTAATTTCCTCTTTACATATATATAGTTACCTAAAAATTGTCAAGAGCAAAGAGCTAATTGAAAATAATTTTTCAAGCTATAGTTTCAAAGAATTACATAGCACCCCATAGAGAAAGCAATGCAAATCACCTTCCCTTCACCCAAATTGATATTGTAAGAAAACATTTTGTTGTTAGAAAAATACTATCAATGTTCAAAATGCTGATTTCATGGTTTATTTTAGTTTTAATTACCATTCCTTTTAGTTTCCTACAGCAAGCCTTGGAGTTTTTAGCAGAAATGTTTATTAAATTTCTTAGGGTTTAGCGATAGTTTGTGGGTAGAATAATTGTACCTTTTACATAAAGGGACAGTAACAATCAAAACACTTAATGGTTCTTTACTTATGATATTACCTTTATAGAATATGATAAAGTCAAAATTGTCTGGGCCTGTTTTGTGGCCAGAAACATAATGTTTACTGAATTGAATCACCTTCAGAATACCTTCACTGATCACTCTTACTGTCCTGGTTTCATCTTTCTTTGCCTCTATTGTGTTTATCAACAGGGAGGAACACAGGGGCTTATTTACTATAGTCAAGGAAATAACCTAAGTGCTCAAAGATAGATGAGTAAATCAGGTAGTTTCCATACATATTATATATACACAACTGAATACTACTCAATTCTAAAAAAGGTAACTCTTACCATTTGTAACAACATGGATGGTATCGGAGAGGACTATGCTGAAGTACTTAAGTTAGAAGGAGAAAAACATACTGGATGGTGTCACTTAAATATGGAATATAGAAAAACAAAACAAAGGGCCAGATAAAACCAAACCAACAACAAATCCTAGAAATCTGACTGAATAACTGAAGCTACTATTGGACATGAGGGAGAGTAGAGGTAGGAGAAAGCACAATGGACTATGGTGGAAGACTATGGGCATCTTGATGATGGGTGTAGTATAATGACACATCTGAAGGGTGTGACGCTATACCTTTAAATCATATACAGCATTGTAAGCCAACATTGCCTCAATTCAAAACAAACAAACAAGAAAGACAACAGCATGATATAACATTAATTTGGTTCCCCAACCTGGGTAAAGGTTTTGAAGTAAAAGTTCCACACTTTCTTCAAAGACTTCACATTTTCTGACCTATTGTCAGATGGAAATATTAAGGAATATTTAGTACAGAACCTCATTTTATAAAGTAATATAAAATGTGAAGAGTTTTGTCAACATCACAAAGCAAGATAATTATTTAATCTGGATTAAAACCCATGCTTCCATCCATGCTCTCCATCATACCCCACAGCCCTTGAGTTGAAACATACTGGCTGATTTCTGAAAAGGGGTAGAGAGTCCCACAGAAATCAAGCTCCATAATCAGGCTAGATTCCAATTAAACAAGTACTGATAATATTTAAAGATGAATAAAAATTACCTAATTATACATGATACTAAAAACTTTTTTCATTTTGTATTTGGTAATATTTAAACTATTTTCATTCGGAGTAATTCTTGATGAGAGAACTGAACTGTATTAACTAGATATATAGTCTGACAATATTTAAACCACACACTATCACCGAATGTGGTAGGCAGATATGCACTATACTAAAGCAATCATTGAGAGATTAATACATTTCACAGACTATGGTAGAAGACTATGGGTAATTCAATGGTGGGAGCACCATAGTGGTGATACCTGATGGGGGAGATACTAATTGAGATACCTCAATTAATATAAATCTATAAATATATATATATAATGAAATAGAGTTCTCTCCGAGTCCCAAAGAAAGAAAATTAAAACTGCAAACATATAAGAGTCATCCCTTTAGCCAAAAGTATCAATTCTTAACCCATTTCAGTTCTTTCTGAATGGATTTTTTTTTTTTTTTTTTTTTTACTGATTTGTTTCTGATGCCTCAGTTCATATTGACCTAACTTTTCTCTGGTCTACCTTACTACCTAAAACTTGTATAAAAGTTTAACTGACTTGGGGCCTCCCTGTGGCACGGCAGGTTGAGTGCTTCACTGTGAAGCTTCCTCAGCACAGCAGCACATGTTCGATCCCCAGCCAGGAAGGGAACCCATATGGCAAGGCAGACCTCTCCTGCCTCGCCCGCTGCTCCCCTCAGCAGTGTGTTTCAGTAGATCTGCCTGTTCTGCTCCCCACTCTGTCTCTGGTGAATCCTCTCACCTCCCGCGACTCTGGCCTGTACCCCTGCTCTTGTATGCATAAATAAAAAAAAATGTTTAAAAAAAAAAAGTTTAACTGACTAAACCCTTTGGTGTCATTCTTCTATATAACTTCTCTTATCATTATCAGGAATGTTTCAGGAAGGAACTTATGTTTAATGCATTTCTTGACCGACCTGGTCATAAATGCATAAGTAAAAGTTAAATTAAATAAAATTGAAAAAGAGAAATTTTTTAAATCCCCAAAATGATTTGGACAAAAGTAATACATACTAGTTTTATATGTTCCATCAGAAAGAACATTTTATTTCACACAAACTCTGAAAATCTTCATTCTATCAAGACACTGACAGAAAGGAAAATTAATATTCTGAAAGGGTTGATAACATAGGGCTAAGCATCTGACAGTGAATCATCAGTAATTTATGCACAGGATAGCATTACAAAAGATACCTTGCACTGCATGGTGCTTATTACTTTTGGAAGCTGGTGAGGAAAGCTCTGGGGTAAACTGAGAGAAAGTTATTTCTAGTCTGAGCTATTCTCTCAGGCAGTTCCATGACCTTGAGGACAATACATATTTTCTTTGGGCCTCAATTAGGATTGATCCCGAAAGTAGTTGTAACTCTAAAATAGTATGATTTTTAAGTTCTAAAAGCATCTTTACTTATACAGAGGTTAAGAGAAATTTAATTTATATCAGAGTTTAGAAAATCAAATGTTTTAGATTATCTCAGCTTCAATGTATCATATTCTTAAGTTATAGTCTTATTTTAAGTTATTTTGTGTGAAGCTATTTCAGATATAAAAACTAAATCAGGAAGATTCTGATGTCTTAAAAATTACAGACGCTGATGTCAGCTAACTTGAATGCGAGATCCTATATGACCCTCACTTGTTCTTAGAACTTGAGGAATCTGGTTTTCTCTCTCCTTGCTTGTTTACTTATACATAAATAGGTGCAGGTCACAGTGGTGGGTGTTATACTGTACAAGAGTCTCTAAAGATATTTCCATAGTTTTCTATATTATAGGAATATGGCATGATATTTCAACACAATAATTTAAAGAAAGAGGCTAAGACAGAGAATTAAACATTACATAAAATGGAGTGTGGTTCTGATTTAGTGGCCGCTCCCAAAGGGAAGGGAGAGGAGCTGGTGCCTCTATGATCCTAGAGAGAGAGCTAGAGGGTAAAGTTGAAATTGCAAGAAGGACCAGATCACATGAAAAAGATAGAAAGCATTCCCAGGAGGCAAATCACCTCAGGCAAATTTCAAGTTAGTCCCACCTATGCACTAAATGTTTGTGTCTGCTCCACCCTTCCAGCTCATATACTAAAGTCCTAATCCCCAATATGAAGGAAGGTATTTGGGTGTGGCACTAGGTGGTAACTAGTTCATGAGGGTGAAAACTCATGATGGGATTATTGCCATTGGACTCAGGAGGAAGATGATGTTACTTTGGAGACTGCAAACACCAAGATCAAACACCAAATCAAACACCACTGATTTGATTCCTGGTAAGAAACTTTAATTTCCCAACCTTCAGAACACTGAGAAATGAATGCTTCTTATTAAGTCACACAATCTGTGGTATTTTGTTACAGCAGCCCAAGCTGACAAAGACTAGCTTCCACCAAGGCAGCTAATTTATTTAACACATTTTCACATTTTAACTAGACTTTTTCTGAAATGGGGATGTATATGTCTGTTCATGAGATATCTTACAGCCATTTCTACCTCAGTATATCCAAAATCATGGTAGCCTGATTTTGTCCTCTTAAACTTGTTGTTTTAGCATCACAACTCTTCATCCATTTGTTCAGACCAGAAAATCTTGATTCTTCCTTTTTTTTACCCACCCCAATCTTCAATCCATAATACTTCTCCTGTAAAATGTCTTGAATGCCTTATGTTTCCTTATCTCCATCATTCTCTAGTCAAAGTCACTGTCATCTCGTCTGTACTATTCCAAAAGATAGCTTCCACTCATCCTTTATTCTGACTACAACTGATTCTCTCTCTGACAGTCAGAATAAACTTTTAAATGCATAAGTAAAATTGGCATTACACAACTAAAATCTCTAGGGAAGTCCCAGTGCACTTTTCAAGAACATTTTCCGAATTAAATGCATGGGCCCCTCTCTCCATCTTCAACCTTGCTGACTCTACTCCTTGATCAAATCCTCCTAGGAATCCCAGATCATGAAATGGAACAACCTCAATTTCCACTCCCATTTTGCACAGGCTGTCTCCATTACTTCTGCAAGGTATGCTTTTACTTTCCTACCCCTCATCCAGTTCACTCTCCTTCATGTGTATGGTCTGTTTTCCTCCTTTAGGGTTCATTTTGATGTCAGCAGCAGAGTTTTCCCTTATCACTAAGAAAACTGACATGAGTGAAGCCACTTTAAAATGGACTCAGACCTTCTTCAAAAATAAATAGAGGGCCTCCCTGGTGTCACAGTGGGTTAAGCAACGCACTATGAAGCAAAACGCAGCCACTGCAGCACAAGTTCGATCCCTGCTGCCAGCCAGGGAGAGGTAGACCTCTCCTGCTGTGCCCACTGCTCCCCTCAGCAGTGTACTTCAGTTGATCTGCCTGTTCTGCTCCCTGCTCTGTCTCTGGTGAATCCTCTCAACCCCCACACCTCTGGCCTGTACCCCAGTGCTTGCATGCATAAATAAATAAATCTTTAAAAAAATAAATAGAATAAGCATTACTGAAATTCATATGGGGCCAGAAAAGGCACTAAGAGTCAAAGCAAGCCTGACAAAAATTAAAAATAGCAATAGCATATGCCCGAATTTCAAACTACACTATGACACACAGTAATCAAAACACTATGATCCTGGAATAAAAATAGACACTGAAACCAAAGGAATACAACTGGGGGCCCAAAAATAAACCCACAGTTTTAAGGACAGTTAATCTATGATGAATAAGCCAAGAATATACATTGGAGATAAGGATGTCTTTCAATGAATGTTAGGAAAATTGGACCATCACTTGCCAAAAAATGAAAATAGATCACTATCTCACACCATACACAGCAATTAACTCAAAATGCATTAAAGACTTGGCAGTAAGACTTGAAATCATAAAACACACAGAAGAAAACATAACCAAAATACTACACACATTGGCTTCAGGGATGTCTTTGTGGACTCATCTCCAATAGCAAGAGAAATAAAAGAGAATGTAAAAAATGGGACTACAGCAAACTAAAAAGTTTCTGTACAGTGAAAGAAGCTATTCCTAACACAGAAAGACACTACTGAATGGGAGAAAATATTTGCACATTATACTTCCAACAAGTGGCTGATATCCAAGTTCTACAAAGAAATCATAAAAAGAGAACAAATAACCCAATCAAAAAATGGTCAGAAGAGCTAAACAGACACTTCCAAAGTGTGTCATTTCCAAAGACACATAGATGTCCAATAGGTAAAGGTTTAAATGTCCACTATCATATCATCAAGGAAATGCAAATCAAAACTACAATGATGTAATCTCACACCTTTGAAAATGACTGGTATCTTTTCTTCAGAAAAACTCTACTTTTTCTTTATCTCCAAAAATCTTCAGCCTTGTTACTCTGGGACACTGTTTGAATTTCTATTGAAATCCAGGCTTCCTAAATTGCAGTTCTTTGATCCCAAATAAATGTTCTATGCCTTTTAATTAACTCTGATTTTTAGGTTAAACACCTTCCCCAAAATAGCTTCCCCTTAATTATTACTTCTGTAGTTATTTGTTTCCTTCATGGCTTTTACTTGAAAGTGCAATTACTTAACATATCCATCTGTTTATTTTTAATCTTTTTCTCCCAGAACATTGAATCCCTGAAGGTTGGGGGATAAGTATCTAATTCTCTGTTGTTTTCCCAATATGTAATACCATCTCAAATATGTCTCAAATATTGCAGGCAAGTGCTAAGTATTCATTAAATAAATACATTGTGTTTTGAGAGATTTTCCCATCAGGAGACACTAAAATTTCTCATGAAAACAAATAGCTACACTATAGTCATTTTCTGTCTGTTTTTCTTTCCAGATTGATCGCACAAAGAAGGGGAAACTTGAAATGAGAAATGCTAGTCCTTATCACATTGCTGATTTTAATTTTTGTTTAATCTCTCACGATCCAATGAGTTCTTAAATTATTTTGGCCAAATGTAAGTATTTTATACTTAAAAGTTTAAAGGCATCAGACTTTAGTATCCTCATTATTCCTTGATATTTTCCTTTCGTTTTTAAAATATAAAATTTACTGCAGTTCAGAGGTGTTGGGAAAGCCCTAAGACTATTACTAGATACTGTTTACACAGATATATATGCTATGAGTGGGTATATATAAGACCACATAACATTAATTCCCACAGCAAATCAAATTAGAAAAGCAAATGTTTTAGATTATCTCAGCACTTATCTTCCAATGTGCAATATAATTTACTTCTTTATGATAAAAATCAGTTTTCTAGAGAGACTGTGCAATCAAATTAAATGTGGTTTAATTTGAATCTTAAGTGATTTGATTGTAACTCAACAGAATAATGTTGAGTAATAAAAAGTGAAACTTTATTAAGCAGAGCTTTGACTAAAGTTGTATTTGCACTTAGAAGTTATAATCCAACTCAAGACAACTTTTATTCTCAGTGGGTCAGTTTTGATAAAAAATCCTGCTGCAAATTAAAAAATACATGGAGAAAGACAATGAAAAAATTGATCCACTGGTCAAAGTTAGATGCCTGTTAACAGACTTATTTACCTTTGCTTAATCAGTATTTTTGGGGGAGAGTGGAAGGTTCAAACCAGGTGACTGGATTTATATGAGACAAAACTTTCATCTGAATTAAGAGCAGCTGGAGTCACATAAAATTCCATTACAATTCTTCAAAAAAATCTATAATTGAAAAAAAATCTACCAATTAAAACTAGTACTCATAGTAAGTTACAGAAAAATATTAAAAATTAATTCCTGTAGTCTAAGTAGGAGCTGATTATGAACTGTAAAGAACACAGGGTAGAAACTGCAAAATTTGCCTGAGGCAACTCAAATCTAAGAGTGATAATAAGTAGTCAGAGAAAGTTGTTCTTTTTTTTTTTTTAATTAGTCAATTTATATTTGGGTTTGGGGAGGACAAAGCATTATACTTATCATTTCCTGAATAATTTCACTATTTTAAATTAGAAAGAAGTTAACACATATTTAACCATTTATTGTGAAAGGTCCAGAGGTAAACTTTGTCATAAATCTCTGCAAAGAATATTAGATATATGGCATAGCCTGAATCTAATACAAAGTAGGACTTATACTCAAGGAAGCATCCAGAGCCATTTCCTCAAAACCTAGTGTGATCCTGCTGATCCTGCACGTCTCCTCATTCAGATTCAAAGCAAGACTCCTTAAAGAAAAGGTCAAGAGATCTGCTTCCCCCTAAGCACCCAGAAGTCACAGCAGTCACACCTCACCTCTGACCTCTCCCACTCCCCGCACTCCATAACAGCCTCACAGGTCTCTGCTATTCCTCCAAGGTCGTTCCATAAGTATTCCTTAAAGTCTTTACGTCAGCTGTTTCTTCCTGAGATGATCTCAATGTCACAAAACTAATCCCATGTCTTTCATATCTTTGCTCCATGTCACCACCTTCTTAAGGAGGACCATCCTAACCACCACCTTTGAAACTGCAATCTATCCTCCCTTACTCTCAATCCCCATTCATGGCCTTTTTTCCCTTAATCTCCATGACTCTTATCACTTTCCAACATATTGTCATGGCAATTTCCCAGAGAAATCAGGCTGCACTCAGAAAGGTGGGGAGAGGTTTATTCGTCACAGTGGTGAGCTCAGTGAAATAGCTCCCAAAAGTCTGAGTCCTAAAAAGCAAATATGGCAGGGTTTTATATAGTTTGCACATAAAACTTGTCACTCCAACAACCATCATGGACTTTCCTTATTGTTTGGGAACGGAGTCAAGATACCTGTGGTTACTACTGTGGGCAAGTAGCAGACTGCAGCAACAGTCCACTTCAGCAAGCAACAAAATCCAAGTAGCAGACTCCAAACAGCAGACTTAGAACTTCCTGCTTCAATATTACATAATTTACTTCTTTATGATATTTATTATCATCTCACTTCCCTTATAATAAAAGTTTCACAGAGATAAATGTTTCTGGTTTTTTGTTTGTTTCTTTCCATCAAACACCTAGAAAAGGGTATGTTAGGAAATAGATGCAAGACTCTGATATGCAGTATTTGTTGAATGAATGAATGAAATGACAAACCCATGAATTTCATCATAAGAAAAATTAAGTCTATGGGAGAACATAACCTGAACCAGAATGAAAAACTTAAAATTTGAAAGAATCTAGAACCTAGACTAGTAACAAATTGGCTTGAAGTAACTGGAGTGGAAATTCATGAATAAGAAAATTTAAAAACTGTAAGTTAGTCAAAGCTTGGCTTTATGTTTTCTTTTAGTTTCTTTCCTACATTCTACAGTACTCTTTTTGGTAACAAGAAGTCTATAGTATTTTTTTTTTCCAAAACAGGAAGGATTTTTGGTATGAGTGCTACAAAAGATGGCATTTTACTAAGAACAAGAAGAAAGGGAGGCTAATCCATTTGGCCAAATACCAGCAATAGCAATCCAAGGAGTAATAAATCTAAGTATTAGTTATTAGTGGCAGGAGTCAATGAATCACTGTGAATCTGTGTGATTTCCCTCGATATCCTAAGTCTTGGGATTTCAATGACCATTAAAACCAATTTCTTTTCATTCAATTTGTCATGTTATCCAGAAATGTAATTTTTTATGAAACTTTAAGAAACACTCAGTCTCTTTTATTTCTTTAATTAGAACTGCTGCTCCAGCCAAAACTTCACTCTAAACTTTAAAATTAGAATAGACTTAGAGGCTGAGATCTAGCCTATGTTCTCAAGGGGAAAATTACCCCTTCTCTAACCTTCACCAGTGAAATTTCAGTCACCTTTATAAATTTCTATAATAAAAACAAACTAAGGTCCCTAAAAATCTCATGGAAAGAGTCAACAGGCAATCTGAGGAGGAGAAGTCCAGTGAACAGACAATATTCCCCCACTGGTGTCAAAAAGGTCCTATTTGTATATATTACTTCCTTCTTTGCTCAAAATTGCATTCTCTCTTCTGTCACGATTATTTAGATTTAATTTGTATGATTTATTTATTTGTGTAAATAAATGTGTACAATTTTGTACCTATAAATTTATTTATGTATTGCCTTTAGGCAAAGAGTTATGCCAGGAAATTTTCACCCTCTAAAGATTCCAGAAACACTCTAGTTTTGGGATCACTGACAATGTCACTACATAACTATGAATTTGACCAACCAAAAAGGAGATGCCATCAGCTTTTACTTTCAACTGATTTTTATAAAAACTAAAATGTATGGTTTGAGTCTGTGTAAAGTCAAGTGTCTTAGTCAGAAACTATTCAACTAAACGGATACCAGCATCAGGGACTACTCTAGAAACTGGTTATAATTATAACATGATTTTTATGGTAATTATTTCAACAAGACTGACAAAGTAAATTGCCTACTCTTTTCTTAGACAATACCAACTGGTGTTTTCCAATAACATGCAAAGATCAAACATTTAGTTCATCTAGTTGTTAATTCTCTTTCCTTAAATTTCATAATCATTAGAAGCCAAATGGCCTTTTTGCTAGGCATTTACAACCTTCAAATGGCACCAGTTTATAACCAGGTATCACTTAAACTGGGATCAAATGGATCACATTCAAAAGGTAGGTAATAGGCATCACAACCAATGAGTGGCAGTGGGTAAATACTGACAGTTGATGTAGAGGCTTTTCTAAATGACTTTAATCTTTTAAGAAATAATGAAGTATCTAAAAGAGAGAAGGTATAATTAAGAAAAACTTCAACCAGTTGGAGATCATGGTACACTTATTACAGTATTCTGAGGTTATTTCAAAATATAACTGATATCTAGGTATTGACTTGTAAAGATAACCATTAATAGATTTTAGTAAAATAAACAACATGAATAGAAACACTGAATATTACCAGTTGCTATGTGTTAAATGTCAAACACTTTGCTAAGCATTTTATGTGCACTTTCTTATTCAATGTCTATGTTATGCCTGTTAAGTAGAAACTTCAATTTATAAATGAAGGAAGATTAAGTAACTTGCCAACTTCACTCTAAAAGGTGATGGTAGAATTTGAGCTCTCATCAGCATAAGACCAAATTGACTGTTTCCATAAGAAAGCTAGAGCTGAAATTTTCTAAACATTAGTGTTCTCCCTGAGAAACAGAATACAGAGAATGAGCAACATTTACTATTTATTTAATATTTATAATAAACACTTATTATTTTAAGCATGAATAATATCAATTTTAGAAATAATGATTTTTAAGAGAAAAATGCTGGCGTGAGGGGCCTCTCTGGTGGCACATTGGGTTAAGCACTGCACTGTGAAGCGTTTGCTGCAACTGCAGCACAAGTTCGCTGCCTGGCCAGGGATGACCCACATGGCACAGCAGACCTCTCCTACCTCGCCCACTGCTCCCCTCAGCAGTGTGTTTCAGTGGATATGCCTGTTCTGTGCCCCACTCTCTGGTGAATCTCCTCACCTCCCAGAACTCTGGCCTGTACTCCAGTTCTTGTATGAATAAATAAATCTTTTTTTAAAAAATGCTGGCATGAAATGTTTTCATTTCTTCTTTTCATCCTGGAAAACAAGGAAATGAGCAGTTCTCCATCCCTAAAAATTGGCTTCTTTTAAGATTGACTTTGGGAACTCTTCTTAGAGTGCAAGTATCTGCCTCAGTCTACTCAGAGGTGAGAATGAAATGAGCTGTGTGGTCATGAGCACTATCCAGCAGGGAAGACCAGAAGAGTAACTGCAACCAGTGGAAACAGAAAGGTAAGACAAAGTGAGCTCAGCAAAGATTCAAGACACATGGAAATTAAGATGATAAAGACATACTGAGGTGGTCCAAAGAGTTTACAAACAGCAGCAGAAGAGTTCAAATTGACTCCAAATGACTACCTTGATATACTGCTATTTAACATGTGGAAAAGACTCAACTTTCTTACTCTTATCCTGATGTGGCTATATGTAAGATGGTGAATTCTTTCAACTTCTTGAACAAATGATTTCTGAATCATACTTAGACTTAATTTCTTTGTCAAATAATGATCCAGAACTAGATATTGTCCATACAACTCAATTCACACAAATAACAACTAATGCATATATTTTTCACTCAATGAAGAATTATTAAAAGCTTACAAAAACACAGGTCTTGTTAAAATATTTAATACAAAATGAGGATCAAGATATAGATCTTTTGCTTCATAAAGATTAAATGTAAAATAGAAGAGAGACTAATCAAATATATGATAAATTTCAACTGTAAAAAAGTGATAATATAGAGATATAGAGTATTATATGAACTAGTAAGTAATGATTAAGTTTTATTGGTATTTCCAATTACCAAAACACCAAGAGTCTGAATATTTAGGGTTGGGGAATTTCTCTATACAGATACAAATTGTTTCTTTTTATTTGTTTGGTTTTTGCTATGAAAACTTGTTTTTTTCTAGAGTAAAATAATTCCACACAAACGAGAAAATACATTTACACTTTCTAAGTAAGTTAGTGTTATATCCTTACATGTAACAACTACAATCGAATTTAAAATATTGAAGCAGTACCTTTACTTGGATTTTGCAGAAAAACATTTGTCCAACCTGATTCAATAAAAGAAGGAGGTAAACTTCATAGCAACTTGGGGTAGGCTATAAGAGAAACTTTATAAAGAGTAGCAATATGATAACATTTATTCCTGAAAAACATTTGTAAAAAGGAAGTTTTATGTTTCTACAGCAATCATCTTTGTTGAGTCCACTAAGAAAATAATGAAGGGAGAGGCAGAGGGGTGAAGGATAGGGAGGGCTTGAAGGTGAAAATGTCATATTAGACAAAAATTGGAAAAGCTGAATTCAAGAGTACCAGAAAAGGAGTGGAAAACACTAATTCAAAGGGATGCAGGTGCTTGTGTGTTCACTGCAGCTCTATTTACAATAGTCAAGTTATAGAAGTGCCCAAGGACAGATGAGTGGATTAAGAAGATGTGGTGTATATATACAATGGAATATATAAATCAGCTATAAAAATAGATGAACTCTTGTCATCTGCAATAACACAGATGAAACTAGAGGGGATTATGCTAAGTGAAATAAGACAAAAAGAGAAAGTCAAATACCAGATGATGTCATTTGTATATGGAATATAGAGAAATGAAACAAAGGGTCAGACAAAAGCAAACCAATGACAAATCCTTGACATCTGACTGCAAAACTGAAGCAAGCAGAAGGGGAGAGTGGCATTATGGTAGCTGGCAAGGGAGAGAACCCAGTGAACTAAGGTTGAGTATCAGGGCTTTGAAGGTAGGCCTGGTGTGAAAATGAAACATTTGTAGAGGTTGGAACCTGTAAACTCTGAAACAAATGCAATGTTGTATATCAACTTTGCTTCGATAAACATAATGGTGGGGTGGGGGGGAAGGGGGGGAACCGTGGGAGGGAAGGAACATGAAATGAGAGGGAAAAATGAGAAAGAAAATTCCTACATGGAACATATGTGTCCCTATCCAGACCTGTCCCTTTTAACTTTCAGATCAGTGGTTGAAAACAAAGCATGTTCATAGAACAGTTATGTTATGCAAATAAGTGGGAGAGGTGATAATTTGTATAAATAAGAGTTAAATACTTAAACCAAATAGATCCTTGCTACTGAAATCCAATCAATGTGGCCAAACAAAAATGTGCTCAGAAACAGGTAATATCAACCATGGAACCATAGGAACTCCTACGGGAAATATCTCAGTATTAGTTTTCATTTACTGCCATAAGAAATTGCCAAAACCTTAGGGGCTTAAAACTACACTTTTTAATTATCTCTCAATTCTGTAGGTCAGAAATCCAGGTATGGTATGATACCACTATGCCTCTGCTTAGTCTCTCAAGGTTGAAATCAAGGTCAGCAAGTTACATTAGAGGTTCTAGGGATGAATCCATTTTCCAGTTCATCCAAGTCTGGCCAATTTCAACTCACTCTAGATGTAGAACTAAACGCCCTGTTTCCTCATGGGGTGGTCCTTGACACAGGATGGTCCTCAGATCTTCTATGTGGCCCACCCCAAAACTGAAGTAAGTGTCTAAAACCTTGACTATCTCTGATCTTCCCTGCTACAATAGTTCTCTGCAGCCCATTGGAGAAACTCCTTCATTTTTAAGGGAGTATATGCTTAAAGTGGGTCCACCTAGATACTCCGAGATACTCTCCTTATTTTAATGTCCTACCCATACCCTTAATTTTATCTGCAAAGTCTACTGTGATGTGCAGTAAAGCATATTCTTGGATTCTAATGATTAGAACATGGGCATCTTTGGGGAACCCTGATTCTGCTTGCAACAACCCCCAATTTAAAATGTAGACAAATAATTATAAACACTACTTGAGCCAAACAAAATGTGTCTTTGGCTCACATCTTGATTCAGGGACCAAATTTGTGATCTGTACATCTGGAGATGAAAGTGGTTACCAAAAAAGCTAATACTGTGCTATAGTTTTTAAAAAATAATATGCTAGTTAAATGGTATGAAAGTAACTATATCATTAAAAAATACAGACATTTGGTTTATGGTCCTTGCTCCTAAATGCATTTGTTAGAACTGTATTTGCTCCTAAATGCAGGTCAAGGTCTGTTAGCATGGATTTAGTTAATATTTGATTAATTAATAATACCTTTATAACCTTTCTCTCTTTTGCAATACTGTTAGGAGTAAATACTGTTGTTTATAGCAGCTTGAAGGCAATTTAAATAAGTTATCTTCTTGTTGAGCTTGATTTATATAATCTATTAGATATTTTTACTGGGTCAAGAGACAGAATTAATACTAACCCAGGGAGTAATTTGTCATCTGTGTATTCCCATTAATTCTAAGGTAATATCAACCATGGGAGCATATTAAAGAATATTAGCATTAAAAACATTTCTTAATAATTTATTTATATATGTATCTTCAAACTAAGTTTTGGTGCAGTTTTTGAATGCTATTAATTTTTAAATAAAAAAGTAGGGCTGTGGAAGGTTGATAAGGAAATTACAACATTTGCCGTCATTACAGATAGTGGCTTTGAATATCTCATTTAATGGGAGACAGATGTCTAGGTATAGAAAGAGACCTGACTTGAATACAGGAAAAGATCTCTCTAATTAGTTAACTATGACAAATTGCACATCGGTTCTTCTATGCAAAAAGGACTTGTAAAATAATTTTATGCACTTTTTATAGGTTGTTATGAGGATTCAGCAAGATAACTCATGTAAGGTAGTTGCACAACATACAGTGCTTAGCACTCCTTCAGCAATATATTACTATAATTTTGGTTTTAGCATAAGTAATATGCTAAACAACTTACTAATACTACACAACTTACTAATTTTCCTTCAAACAAATCTTTTAATTTATTAATTTCTTTTCTAATTTCCAACTTTCTCTCAAAAACACAAACTGTTATAATTATTTAATTATCATTGTCATATGTTGTTGACACATTAGCAGCTGCCAAATTAAAGATTTACATTAATGTATTCAAGGTTGCTTTAGTTAATAATACTCAATTATAAAAATAATTTTATAAGGCCAAATTGAGTTAAAAATGACATGATAAAATGATAAATTAAAAAATCACATGCCACTATGCAAACAAGTGACTATTAAGATGAATATATGAATAAGCACAAGACTTGAAAAATAATTTTGTTAGGAATAATAGGTGCATTATTTTCCTATTTTAGTAGCAATATATGTATGACATTTCAAATTTTTTCAATGTCATACTTTTTAATCATAAAAAAAGAATTGTCAAAATCTTTTATGGCAATAAACCTTTAAAATGTATATATGGTTGTATAATAAACTCAAAAAAGAACTCATCATTTACAAATAGGATTTTTAAAGATAGAAGTGACCTTAGCGATCACTGAGGCAAACAATTTCCAGCTGGTACATGGAAGTTCTTGGGCTATAATTCCAGGACTTGGTTATTATGCATATAGGACAAACAGACAAGAGCCCAGGCCTCTCCAAACCTTATTTCTTTCATATATTTATATAATTCTTTATAAGAAATATTTTCACTGCTTAATGAATTAAGTCAGAGGTCAAAATTCCCTCATGTGGAAGATATAGTCATATTCAACAAATGATCCATTTGTTTCTTTATTTCTCAGCTCAGAGAGAGCTGGAGAGGGCCAATGACTTCTTTCTGTCAATGAAACACGAACAGTAAAATGTCACTTTTAGGGAATGGCAATCAATCAAAAACTTATGTACAGTTATCCAGTCTCTCTCTTATAAAGATGAGATGCTAAATAACCACGACTCATAGTCACATGAGTTAAACCTCAAGAGAATGATCTCCATCTGCAGATTGAGTGATTGTGGATCAGAGCCCTCTGCCCACTCTCCGCTCATGCACAATGAATGAAAAGTTAACACTTTCAGGTTAAACTGCTGATTTAATGGGGTTACTTGTAATTTCTGAATAATCTAACCATCCACATGAGTAAAGGCATCCTGCAGCTAGGACTTCAGATCATGGAAGAAAGTCATTCAAGGTCACTGAGAACTGTACTGCAATTCAGGCATTCTGACATCCCCACCCCAAATTCTCACTACACCAATCGCAATGACCTTAGTTACCACAAAAGAATAATAAGCTAATATGACAATTAGTGGTCACCTATTTCAAATTTCTCTAAATTCAAAATGACAGAAAAGCATCCAGTTGATGAAAACCCATGATGGAGACCTAACTATATCTAGAGCTGGCTCATTCCTATTTGATTATTGTCACCATTAACAGTTCCTTTTCTAAAGTCATAGAATAATAAAAAAATGTGGCAAGGAAAGAGAGTAGTTGTGAAACAATTTTGAGTCCTTATGATGAACACTGTAGTTACAGTAAAAGCAGATATACAAGCACTTATGAGCAAACTGACATTGTGATCCCTACCCTCTTGGAGACTGCAAATATGTATGTGTTTGTGTATATGTGTGTGTGCAGATTTCACACACATATATATATATGAAATAGCCACAAATATAAATCTATGATCACAGACTTTGACAGTCTCTATAAGCATAAAATCTCTCAGTATTATGAAAAACCAGGGACCCGATTTACTCTTCAAGGTCATAATGTGGAGGAAGAAGAGGGAAGTGGAAAAGATGAGATACATACATTTCTGGTTTACCCAACTTGATAGGTTAGAATATCACTTGCTGAAATACAAACAAAAAAGAACTAATTTAGGGAGTGAAGAAAATGAGTAGATAAAATCAGGGGCTCAATTTCAGGACATGTAGAACAAGAGGTACAGTGTAACATTGACACACACAAGTTCATGTGAGGATTCCAGGAATCTTCAAAGAAGTGAGAGTCTTAGTAGAAAATCTAAAATGAGAAGGAGGTGGGATACAGCATATTCACTCTGCTGGAATCACAGACCCTCCCTGCCCATTAATTTCCTTCCCAGTCTCTGACAACATAGGCAGATGGCTGCAGCTAAAGTCCAGCAGCTGTTGCTCCAGTTCTTTCTCTGCTGACATTTGCCAGATGGTGTCATTCTGTGGGTGATCTTTATGAAAGAGCAACCCTGCTAGTGGCCTTAAAGGACTATTTGAGTCAGGAGTTAGGCATGCTTGACCTTTGAACTCATACCCATTTCCAGCCTCCCCTCCAAATTGCAGATTCTTCAAAGCATCTTAACAATGCCCCACATATCCCCCAATGTCCCAATGTTCCCATAGCAACCTTAGCATTTCTGTAGGTACCAGAAAACCTAACTCACTAGCACTACTGTAATCACTTATGATTTTCACTCTTTAAAAGGAAATCAAACCTTTATAAGACTCTCAATTAGAAAATTTAGAGGACAATCACTGGTCTCTGAAATCTAAATCAGCAGGGAGGGGGGGATTGAAATATTTGAACAATTTTGAGTTGTGGAAACCCCTGTTGGTTGTGTGGCTTAAAACAAGTGACATCATCACTCTGGGTCTCAGTGTGTTATCTATAAAATTGGGGTAATGTCCAATTTGTGGTTGTGATGAGACTGTAGCTAACAGAAGGGCTTATTTATGTTTTAAACTTAGAATTTTAATACATTTATAAACACTGCACTGATTTGTCTCTGCCTAACACTATAAAAACTAATAGCCACCATTTACTCAGTGCAATTGAGCATCAGGCACTTCTCCAAGTGCCTTATGAATATCAGTTTATTTAATGTTCACAAAAAACTACAAGATGTTTACTATTAATAACTTCACTTTTTTCCAGATAAGAACACTGAAGCAGAGTGCTTAACTCAAGGTCACATTGATTATAACAAAGGGATTTGAATCTAAGCAGTCAGACTTCTGAATCCATACTGATATCCAGTAAGCTGCCATATCCAGGACAAAAAATTGGAATATAATTAAGAAGCAGATATAACTATGTATTGTACATTTCCTTTTTAAGGGGCGATGTTGGTTTTTGAAAGTTTTCCATAAAGGTCTCAGTATATCCTTTACCAGCAGTGCTGTAGAATTCCATGTTGTAAGGAGAATTGGAGAGGTGAGGCAAGGATCTTCTGGAGAAGAGCAGTCAGGATGAAACTTTGGAGTCATTAAGGACAGCTGAGTAGCTTCCAGGTGGAGGTGGAACAACTAAACTAGCAGTCAGGAGACCCTTACGTATGCTAATCCAGCTCTGCAGAGAATATCATAGCACCTGACATCTTACTCTTCCTTGGTGACATCATAGCACCTGACACCTCACCTGACATCTTACTCTTCCTTGGTGTCCTCATCGAAAATGAGTATAGTTAGGCATAGCAACTATACCAAACTAACTGAGGGCAGTCTCTTAAGAACACCTGAGCTCTAATTTAATTGTTTTACTGTATCTGAATCCAGAAACATTACCTTCAGCCACACAGACCATCAAATAATAACTTTTCATCTTAGTAATAGGACTTTTTAATTTTTTGTTAAGTTTCATAATTGTGTGTCATAATACTTAATTCAAAAAAAAAAATGAGCAGACATGATTTGATCTAGATGGGGAATTAATTGCCTGTCTTTCAGTTTGTGATGTGACCGGGTCTCAGAGTCTGGGGCTAGCCCATACTTGACTGTAAAGCACAGTGTCCTGACCAAAGGGAGTAATTTCCAGATTCTCTTCAGGATAAAACATTACCCATGACCTAATTTTCACCAAGTTAGTAAACTTTATGGAAACAAATTTGTTATAACTATTTGACTGTGAAAAGCACCTTATAAAACATGCATCACTTCCTGAAGAAACAAAGCTCTAAGGCCCCTCAAGTCAGAGACATTACACAAATCTACCATCAACAGAGAGAATCCTTTGGGACTTCTTTCTGGAGGCACATAGCTAAGTGACATCTCCAAGTTCTGAGTTTAGCCTCCTGACTTTTGAACGGGTCTGGTAGGAAACTTTCCATTCTTAGTAATTAGCACCCTCTAGACATCTGTTTCCCTGGAAAGGGAAAAAAAATAAGCCACAGAAAGATTAAATCTAATTATTATGATTTCCATTTCTGGGGCAAGGCCTTTTCATAAATAATTATGTCTTAGTGCAAAACTGGCAACTTTTAAGCACTGGCCCTATCGTTCATAATAATGAATAGATTTATAACTTACAAGCTCATTAGCTGCAGAAGGCTAATTAGGACTTTTACCAAAACACCACTATGCGAACTGCTCACTGAGGTAATGATGACATTTTGGTTCTGAAAATACCCACTTCTCATGAAATGAAGGCCATATCCAGATTGCAGGGCAAGAGAAGTAGCAAGTACAATACAGACAAGGAGTTATACATTTCTGAAGTACACCTCAAAGGGAGGAAGATTTCTTGATTCCTGAGAATGTATATTCTTAAAGCTGTGTAATTGGAAAGCATGGCAGTATAAAATACTAAGGAGAAAGTACTAGTAGGTGGATAGGCATGAGAAAGACATCAGGTCTAGTTCTGGCCCAAACACTGTCCCACCTCTTAGCTCTATTTCCTCCCTTTTAACATGAGGACACTAAACTAAAAATACAGTTCATTTCAAAGTTCCATATACTAAATAATCAAGGCAGAGACATTTCATCTCCTGATTATAAAAATGCATTAAATTTATTAAATGTTATTTGATTTTATACACACACTCCACTTAAGTATGCCAACACTCTCTAAACTCCTTATAGAAGTAATCTCATTTGGTTGTCATAGAAATAATTTAATATAGGTAGCATTAACCTCCTTTACAGAAAAGGAAATTGGACCACAGAAAGGTTCAACAATAAGCCCAAGGTCACGGAGTTAGGGGTTCTCAAAACAAGTGCCATGGCACACTAGTGTATGACAAGTTCTTCACAACCAAATGCTGAGCTGAGCAAAATGTTTATCAGTCTCTATTTTTGTTGCAGTTGATATGCACTGTTACTGAAATGTCTGTTACAGGGGTAGAGTGCCTTGAATTCTATGGTAATTATTTTCTTGTAAATGTTAACTATCAATATTTAAAACCATATTCTTGATCTACTTATTGTGTTTTTTTTTTCCATTTTCAACATCCTGTTGTAAGTTAACACTCAATTAAGACAGAATTTTCCCTTTATTGTATATTAGATTCCGTCATTAGATCCTAGGAGAAAGGTGGGTGAGAAAGAGAGATTGTCTCAGTGATTTGACAGTATATTCAACTTGAAGAAACAAAGCAAGATGAAGAAAGTTTGGATCTAATTAAAGTAACACTGATAATATATCTACATTATAAAAAGTGATAAAAGTTCAAGCCATATCTCTTTCACTGAAAAAATATACAAACATGAATCAATTCCTATCAATTTCATCATAATTTATCTCCATTGATCAGACTTCCAATAATACAACATCTGGGTATCATTTCAATAATGAGCCATTTGCTATACTGCTTATTGTGGTTGACTACCCCCACATCAGCTTCACTCCTATTGATTCTTCTAAGCTAATAATGGTAAGCCCAATCCCTTTGCAATAATTGACTCAAGAATAAATTTGCATTATAATTTTTTTTTCAGATGAGTAAGAATTTGCTAGGTGGGTCTGCTCTGAATTTACTGACTTTGTAGGAAGATATATTCTCTCTTCTTTTCCTATTTAGATGTGAGGTATGGGACTGCTACCACCATTTTGTAATAGGAATGGACAGAACAGAAAGATGAAGAGGGGTCTTGGGTGATGAAACAAAAGTACCAAACAAACACCCCCTTTACCAACATTACCTTAATAACAAAATTAATTCAAACAAAAAAGAGAATATCCCTTTAATGTCCACTATTATCCAGTGCAATCTATCCTGTGATAATAGAATGAAACAATTGGTGGCAAGAGAACTTCTCTCCTATGCTGACCGTTCTTCTGTAGCTTTACCATCAACTTGAACCTGATGGAAGCATAAATCTGACATTATCCTGTCAAACACCAGGGAATCTTCTTTCCTGTTTTAGTCAAGCCAGCATGACAAAGACAGTCTTTCAATCCTGATACTTTTAATTCTCTTTGATCAACTGGTCCAACTCTGATATTTACATTAAAGGTTGTTCCCCCTGAGAACAACAGCACTGATGTTTGATGTTTGCTAATAGAACCCTAACTCTCAATTCTATTTTGATTATATCTGCTACAGTTACTAATTCTCTCAATATGCCTCCACAGCCCTGATTTAGATATAATAGGACACCAGAGTTGAAAATCAAAGATGATGTTATATAAATGAATGGAAAAGGAAAAATAAAATAGTTTTATTAAATCAGGAGCTTCTGCACTCATACCTATTCCAAACTAGCAGTTTAATAAAACTTAGTAATATGACAGTCTGCTTTCTATCTTAATAATTTTCTTATTTCTTCTAGCTACAGAATATATGCATATTGTGGGATACTTTTATGGAGTATGTGTATTTTGAACTAATGTACAACTAGCAAAGACAGACACACTATAGAGGAGAATACAAAATACACCTGTATGTGAAAAATCATGTTCAAACAAATTCACCCACAGATGATATGTAATAGGCACCTCCACCCATTTATAATATAATGATGAAAAGATTGCACATACTTCACCTTTCTTATTCTAGTCAGAGTGACATATGTTAGTCAAAGAATAAATGATATAAAGGAGAGGTATATGAATCTGTAAGTTGATATAATAAGAATACGTGATCTAATTGACAGTTTAAACCTAAGCAGAGATTTAAAAGTCAGTATGTGGTTTACTTGGTAAAGAGGAGATGGAAGAACATTCCAGAAAGAATAAAAGAACAAGAATTTAAAAAAAAAAAAGTCCTATAGTAGAAAGGGAAGAATACATTTGAGAGAATCAGGCCAGTAGAATTACTTTTTTTAAAGATTTTTTTATTCATACAAGAACTGGGGTACAGGCCAGAAGTGCAGGGGTGAGAGGATCCACCAGAGACAGAGTGGGGAACAGAAAAGGCAGACTGACTGAAATACACTGCTAAGGGGAGCAGTGGGCAAGGCAGGAGAGATCTACCGCACAATGTGAGTCACCTCCCTCGCCAGTGGCAGGGATCAAACTCATTCTGCAGTGGTTGCAGTTTGCTTCATAGCGCATTGCTTAACCCACTGCACCACCAGGGTGGGCCCTCAGGTCAGTAGAATTAGCAAACAAAAGGGGCGGAAGCAGTGTTGCCCCATATGGATTTGTTACTAGTGAAACTGTAGAAATGTGGGGACTTCGTCACCTGGACTTAAATATGTCAATGTTTCCTGGATTTACGCAGTGCACAACATATACAACCAATCAGCATACAAGAACAGTGTGATGAAAGATGATGGTAAAAATGTATGTTTCCAGTTCTTAAAATCTATAATAAAGAGATTTATATTCACCTGAAGTGTGATGGGAAGACAGTGAATTATCTAAGGATGAAATGTGTGGTTCCCAAAGATCCCTCTACTTACACTGTGGAAAGTAGTTTTTAAGGTGAAGATTGGATGGGAATTAGAGCAACTGGAAGGTTACTGTAGCAGTCCCAACAAACTGTGATGCTAAATTGACTATGGGATAGCCATAGTAATAGTAGAGCTGAAAACAACTCACTAGATTCGGGAGAAATTTTTGGCAATGAAATCTCACCAGGACTTGGGTTGGAAATTGGGAGAGAAAGAAAAGGAGATGTTAAAAATAACTCCAAGTTCTGCTTGTATAGCTGGAATCTGCTAGCTGAAGGTGCCATGTTCACAGAGATAAGAAAGGGTGGAGGTAGTACCAGGAAACAGGATGAGAGATTATACAGTGTTATAACATTCGAGACAACCTTATTTGTACAAAAGAACAAAGAACACATGATGAAACAGTACCAATATTTTGAAGGAAATGAAGCCAAATATTAGCATTTGTTAAATAAGCACAGGGATAAAAGAGATTATCAAATTACCCCAAGTTTTTTATGTACAAGTTTACAAATATTTTATAATTTTCAAAAAGACATTTTTAAATTTAAATTATTTAAGCCTATCATTCCCATATTTGTGCAATACGTAGGTTACCAATTATAATTTGGTTCTTTCCCCTCTGATACAGCACAGTACATGTAGAAGAAATTCTAAGTTCCATACTTTTTCACAATTTACTGTGTCACTGAAGCCCTAATCCACTGTGATTCCCTGCAGGAGAGTTTCTCCTGGGCTACTCGTTGTCTCCCTGACAGAGACCAGTCCAAAGCATGTCATTCAGAAGCCATCCCTACTCACTGCATTTTCCCTGACTTTTCATCTGCTTCTGAGGATACATGGGAACATTTGGGAGGGGTTGTTCTAGCTCCATCAGGGAACAGCCAGTGCTGTTTAATTTAGCATATCATAAAGTACTCTGCCAAAACAAAAGAGGAAAAGAGAAACTAGCAACTTGGCTGTAGACAGAACACATTTATCACCGATGTGCTCCCAACCAGAATTTACTCCCCGGACATGGCGAATGCAAGTACAGCAACAAATCACCATTCACTCCCTGCATCCTGTCCAGCTCAGAGCAGCCAGTTAATCTACTACCTTTCACTTGTGCTGCAGTGTAATTTGGTAAATTAGCAATAAGGTCTGACCTAAGTACATTTCACATGTAGTTAGCTAGAATAATAGAGATGCTATGCTTCATTTACACGATCTGATACATCTACTTCCACTGATTGATTTTACCTTTTATTATTGCTTCACTGTTATTTCATGAGCTAAGAGAGATGCCTTAGTAAACTCATGCACACACCTGCTGTGTAGGACTTGCTGAACTTCCTTTGAATTGCACAAGGACCCAAGGAAACTAACCCTATTTTCTAATATATCACCTTACAGTAAACATTTTCACCATATAGAACTCTATTCAATACCTGGAGGGCACTTTTATGACTTTAAACTGGAAAATGTTTAAAGAAGAATAAGAAATTCCATATGCCTCAAGAATCTGTTCTAAGAGCAGTGAAAGATTTGGTTCTTCCAGAAGATGGTTTTTTTCTCATGGTCTGTCTTGACAGAAAAAATGTTAGTAAATTTTTATTGCAGAAAAGACATGTCCAGGAAAAAAATGCAAATGAGATGTGCTATTAATTTTCAGGAAAACACACAGAAGACTTTTCTCAGTATTTCTGGTCTCACAGTACCTCATTGAACACCTCTAAGAGCTTTTGTTTAAGAGGGTTTTATCTATTTATATTTAACAGATGTGAAAACAAAAGGTAAAATCTTATAACCCACTTTCTCATGTATTCATTAATGTAGAGCCCATGCCTCGATTTACTATGTGTCATGCATATTATTTCTTTTTACAAAATGGAGGATTGTAGCAACCCTGCATCTATCTCTGGGTGCTGTTTTCCCACCAGCACCTCTTGTGAGCCACCACCTCATGCTCTCTCATGTGAGCCTTTTAATATCACATACCACATTTTAATAATTCTTACAATGTTTCAACTCTTTCATTACTATTTTATCTGTTATTGTGATCCATGGTAGGTGAGCTTAATGTTACTACTGAAACTGTTTTGGGGTACCACAAAATTGTACTGTAAGATGATGAATTTCACTGATAAATATTTATTTTCTAACTGCTCCACCAAGAAGTGCCCCCCCATTTCTCCCCCGCTCTCACAGGTCTCGCTGGCCCAAGACACAATATTGAAATCAAGCCATTTAGTAACCTACCATGGCTCCCAAATCATTAAGTAGAAAGAGTTATCAAATACTTCTCTTTTTAAATCAAAAGCTAGACATACTGAACTCAGTGAGAAGGCACATCAGAAAATGGACAAAAGCTAGGCCTCTGGCTTAGCCAACAGTTAGGTGATGAATGCAAATTAAAAAATTCTTGAAGGAAATTAAAAGTGCTACTCCGGTGAACACATCAATTATAAGGAAGTGAAACAAACTGATTGCTGATTTGGAAAAAGTTTTAGTGGTGTGGATAGAAAATTAAATGAGATACAACATTCTCTTCAACCAAAGCTAATCCACAACAAGATCCTAACTTTCTCAAATTCTGTGAAAACTGAGAGAAGTTAAGCTACAGAAGAAAAGTTGGCAGAGGTTAGTTCATGAGGTTTAAGGAAAAAAACCACTCTCCATTACATAATAGTAGAAGGTGAAGCAGTAAGTGCTGAGATAGAAGCTCTAATAAATTCTTCAGAAACTCTAATGAAGCGCATTAATGGAAGTGGCTACAGTGAACAACAGATTTTCTAAAAATATTTTTTAAAGGTTTTACCTATTTATGCATACAAGAGCTGGGATACAGGCCAGAGGTGTGGGGGAGTGAGAGGAGTCACAAGAGACAGAGCAGGGAGCAAAACAGGCAGATCAACTGAAATACACTGCTGAGGGGAGCAGCGGGTGAGGCGAGAGAGGTCTGCTGCACCTTGTTGGTCCCCTACCTGACTGGGGATCGAATTCATGTGCTGCAGTGCCTGGGGAAGTCCCATGGTGTGGCACTCAACCCCTTGTGCCATCAGGGAGGCCCAAGAACAATAGATTTTCAATGTAGACAAAGTCTTCTAATGGACAAAAAGGTCATCCATCTAAGACTAGCTTAACTAGAGAGGAAAAGTTAATGTTTCAAATTTTCAAAGGATAAACTGCCTCTCCTGCTAAGGGCTAATATAGCTGGTGACTTTAAGTTGAAGCCAGTACATATGTACTATTCCAAAAATTGTAAGGATTTTAAGAATTATGCTAGTCTACCAGTGCTCTATAAATGGAACAGTTAAGCCTAGATGACAGCACATCTGTTTACAAAATAATTTGCAAAATCTTCATTCTTCTATAGGTATCATTTTTCCTCTAACTTGTTAAGAGATTTTCTCTTCACTTCGTAACTTTCTGTAGTTTACTTATGATATATAGGTATGTAATTATTTGTCAGAGGTGGAGGACGGAAGGATGTTGGGAGATTTGCCTCCTTGGAGTTCTCTAAGTTTCCTGGATCTGTGGTTTGGTGTCTGACATTAATTTGGGAGAATTTATCAGTCATTATTGCTTCAAATATTTCTGTGCCTTTTTCTCTCTTCTCCCACTGGAATCCTCAGGCTGCATATGTTACATTTCTTTTAGTTATCCCATTGTATTTGAGAACCACTGTCTTAGAATTTAGCACCTATAAAAACTATTATATTTCCTTATATGGATTCTGGAATGGAAAGTGGTCTATATCTCTTTTTTACTAAATGTTTTTGTTCAACAACATTTTTTTTCCTCCAAAGATAACCTTCAGTGCACCCACCTCTTCCACCACTGATTACCTACTGAGCTCACATAAATGAAGCTAGAAAGAAACAAAATTACTGAAGCTGCACTCTGTATATAAGGAACTGAGACCAAGCAAGGAAGAAAATTCACTAGCATGAGACTGTGATTGTTGAGTCTTCTGATTTCCAGCTTGCTCTGCTCTCCTTCCTCTCTCTCTCTGTCTCTCTCCATATATACACATACATACATATATAAAACTTTACCCCACCACCACTTAATACTTTTATCTTCAGTAAATTTGTTTTCCTTTCTGTTCTTCTTTTAATGAGACACATTCCTAATCACACATAGCAATGTGTCTCATTTATGTTATGTTAGTTCAAGCTAAGGGATCTTTAAAATACTGTCTCTGTGTGGTTTGACTACATTTAAAAGCTGTGTTCTAGCTCAAAGCAATTAAAAATGGTTTAGTCTAAATCCCTGAATGATCAAGTTTAAAGAGAAAACAGAATGCATATAACTCCTAATTATCTTTGCATGAATTTGAAATCTTTCTGGAGGACAAAATATTGCTTAAACCTAAATAATTGCAGTGAAAAGGAAATGAGATCTCCCTGGAAGGCTGTATCTGAAGATAGCAGCTTACTCCACCCTTCAGGGACTGTAACCTTGCCTAAATTAAATGTAATGAGTAAGAGACTATTGAGAAAGGATAGCAGAAAGTGCAAGAGGAGAAAAATGCAATCGATATTTTCAGTCCTAAATTACAGGTTTACTAATCTCACTGTACCATATTGCAGATGTTTTCTTGATCCATTATAAGTGAACCACAGCAAATTTCCTCCTACACAGAATAAAATTGTTACCTTAACCCAGAAAAAAGGTGATGTGAAATGATGTGAGCAACCATCAGGCTTTGGATAACAACTTCAAAAATGTTCTCATATGAAATCTATGATGCTTTTAGCAATTAAAATTGGTTAATAATTTTCTTGCCACTCATTTAGGTGATATTTTAATCTTATTAACTGAATTTAATAGCTCCTTTTATCATAAAGACAAGAAACATATTTTGTGTATCTTTCCAAAATAGTGTCTATGTCCAGTGTATATGGATGTGGGGGTAAGATAGGGGGAGAATAGAAATGTCTAGAAATGGAGGTGCCATGATGCTTTAAAATCTCAGTATAACAATCTGATTGCCATGGTATTTACTTATAACAGATATTGTACAGCATAGTTTTCTTGTGGAGATTAAAAGGTAAGAGTTCATATTTATTTTTAAGAATTAAAGCTTAGCTCTTCCTAGGTTTCATATAACACAGATATGAAGATGACTTTAACGTATGCCTATCATTCAAGAGACAGTTCGTTTTTATTACAACAAACACACACAGTGAGTTGCTTGATTCCTGCTTTCCTTTGCTGCCTCTAATGGCTCAAATTTGATAAGAACGTTGCTGGAGAAGTCTGTTTATTCTGTTACAAAAGCACATTAACTAAGCATCCATGTTGTAAGTTTAGTACGTTATCCAGCATTCAGCTTTAGCCATACAAGTTGTTAAAAATTGGAAATCATGTTTTACCATATATTATAAATGGTAGGGATAATCTAAAATCTCAAATACTTTTCATGATAGCTTCCTCTGATGACACAATTTTATGGCCGTTCCATGTTTAAGCCTAATAGTCTAAAACTAGCAGGAAAAAGTGAAAAGTGGGTTTTTGCCCTCTGGGGCTCTCAATATGCCAGATGAATGTTCACAGACAAATTTCCTCATATTTAGGTGAGGAAAATAATACTTCTATGAGGTTTTTAAGAAGTATAAGTAAGTTAACAATAAGTTATGCCAGTGCCTGGGACAAAGCAAATTCAAAAGCTATTCGCAAAACCCCAGTGAGGGGAAATAGTGAAATTAGGGAAATAGTGCTTAGAAGATAATACTGGATTTGACTCTATGTCACCTGAAATCATAAGCCTGTCATTCAAAAAGATTGAGAGAAGTTAAAGATGGCAGACTGCAGGAGCTTATAGAGTCCCCCACATTACATTTTGGGAGATTATTTCTGTTCCCTTTGTGTAATAGGCATTTCTTAAAGATTGGTATATGTGAATCATTTTGCAAAACTATTTCAAGAAGATTCAAAACGAGTCCACTATTTCAAAAAGATTCCACTTGTTTTCTTTTGTGTTTTGTCCATTCTTAAAGCCCATAGACATTACTTACCTGCTCAGTCACAATTATTCCATGCTCCTGGTTTAGCATAATCACTCTTTAATGTATTCAACAATATCTACTGAGCACCTTTGGCAGTGCCAGTCTTTATGTTAGCATTTGAAATCAACACATCTCAGTCCCAAAAGGTAAATCAGGTATGATTTTCAAGTTTAGCCAAAAATCCAAATATGTATGTAAAATATATTGATTTTTAAGTGTTGGCTCAAAAATACTAAGACCATACAAACTAAATAAATGTAGGGTTAAGCAGAGTTCATATTTAATCACTATAACAATTTAGTTCTTAATAATCCAATTCTTCACCTATTATAATTTTAATCTCTTTCAATGTTTCCAATAAAACATCTTTTTTGAAAATGTTTCTATGGAAGAAGACATTAAGAAATAAAGGAAGTCAGAGGAGAGTATACTTTCCCTAGGGCATTTATTTCATGTCCTTGAGTCATCCCCTTTTATTTTCTTCTCCTTCTGAAAACACCATGCTGACCAGATTTCCGATTAAAGGTGGATTTTGTCTGAGTAGAAAGAGAACCATCTATCAACTGATCAAAATCCTTTTCAGAAATGAAAATGGAGAAAGTACCTGCCTTTTCAAGTGCAGTCCTCTCACAAGAGAATATTTCCTCAGTATTAAGCAATCCCACAATCTCTCCACTGAAGGAAATCTATAAAAGACTCTTTTGGAATTCTATAATATACTAGAATTGAGTAAACATGATACAGCAGACATTATGGTAAAGTGAACAGCAACATGAAAAAGAACTATTAACCATCATATTTTCAGAAGAAAAACCAGGAACTTGGAAAATAATCAATTTCCCAGGGTGATAAAGCTACAACCAAATAGGCTGAGATTCAACCCCATAGTCATATGATAATTTTACAAGGACCAAAGAAGACAGCTAAATTGCAAATAAAGGACTACAGAGTAAGGCACTGAAAAAAGACAAAAAGCAGCACAAAGAAAGGGTGACAAGTAATTACAAAATTCCACAGCTAACTGTCTTTGCAGAGAAACAGGACACCATCTTTTGTGTTGTGCCTCTTAACAAAGTGTCCTTAAGAATAAGTTTTCTGCCATGGACAACTGACAACAGACTCCAGAGAGAGAATGAAAATGTCTGATCATTCCTCTTTTTTTATCTCACTTACCCAGCAGAAAAAAGCAGCAGCAAGAGGAAGATATGATAATGTGTGCCATTTTTTCATCTTATTCCAAATGGAGGATTAGGAAGATATAGTCATATTTCACTGCCTAACTTTAAGAACAATTCTTCTGGGAATATTCTTCCTAATGGAGTTACAGCATGATCTTTCTTTTATGAGGTTCATATTAGACATCTTTGGCAGTGAAAAATTTACCCAAAGCACCACACATGCCACAGAGGAGGCTGAATGACTAGGTAGGATAGTAAACTGCACTGTCTTTTCTTTCAAATGGGGTGAAGAAAGGGAAGAGCCATTTTTATAATCACCTTTCAAAGTCTTTAATCTTTGGATCTTAAAATATTAAACACTACTTAATAAAATTAGGTTCTTTGAAGCAAATAAGATGCCATTAAAACCTGTACCAGATACATAAAAGTCAGGTATGAGGAATAGTTGGAATAGAGGAATCGTATAAGCCATAGATCTGACATGTCAAACTCACTGATCTCATCACTGATCTCACTAAAACATTCACATGAAAATGTTTGTAGGAAATGGAACAGACTGAGGAAAGAGGACATAGTGAGGCCCATAGTACCAGCTGCCAGATCACTCTGAAGATAAGCAGAATATTTGTCTGAGGATCGCCTCCTGTGCTTGAAACACTGCATCACCACTGACACAGTCTTAATTGCAGTTCACATTTTTAGGCTGTAGAAATTCATCTGTTGACAAATCACTTTCCTGTGTGCTTCTAAATTTTTGACATTTAGCAGTGTTATAAAGATTGCCAAATTTATAATAAAATACTGAACTTCAAAAGGAGACTTATTTTTAGTCATTACTGAGGAGCTAATGGTATACACAGAATAATTATGTACCTGCCAGTAGTAAGAGGTAGAAAGAAAATATCTAGCCAAACTTTTCATGTGTGCACTTACTTGAAAATTGGTAATTTAGGAGATAGTTTATGTGTTTAAGTCTAATTTCTAATGGTCTGATATTCTGATACTGCAGCCATGTGGGTGTGCTACAGGCTGACCAAGTATTGCAAATGCAAACATTTTCAGGGTCTAACAATTAAAGTTAAGGGATAGAGTCAGCCCTAATGAAGAAAAATCACATGGCCATCTTGGTATACATTCACCTTTTGACAGAAGTACTATAAGGATAAAAACACAGATACTGTATTAATATGATGATGATCCATATTGATGTCAGAGACAAGAAGGAAAAAGGTCTGGCACTTGGCAAAGTGGAAACCCCAAGTCTCCCTAAGGTGTCAGCTATTCATCTCTTTCACCTTATTGCTATCTTTGACAATTGGAATCCAGAGTACCCAAACTTCTGACTTTTTTATGTTTTTGAAAAGGTTTTTAAAATACCATGCTAATACAACCAAATGTATCTATGATCTATGTCTAGGTTATGAGCCTGGTCTGGACTTGTCTAGTGGTTAGGGATGATAAAGAACAGGTATGACAGAAGATCATGCAGTCATAGATGAAAAAATTAATAGTTTGGCAAGCCATTCCTGGATCTATGTTAGCTACTGAAATCAGACCAGATCAGAGTGTTCAGGGTTGTACAGCCACAGAATTATCTCGACATCTATTTCCATCTTGAGTTCTAGGTTGGGTGTTAAAGGAATGAAGAGGATATTTCACAGCTTCTCAGTAAACCCTAAGGAAGGTGTTAGTCACATTGTATCAAGCCTATAATTTATCTTTAAATCTTCTTTCATATCCCAGTTCAGTGGATTTAAAATGTAGATGGTAAAAAATTTCATTTTTAACAATCACCTTTATTTTCATACTTCATGTATTCACAAAAATTCTTCCTATACTTATGTCTTAGGAATAGGCAAACAGATTTTACCCCATGTGTTACACTTCTAGCTTCCTAGAAGTCTATGTTCTAAAGGATTGTGCTAGTTCTAGAAATGGTCCACAGAGGTGTTACTGGTCAGCAATGTCTCCATGGATGATCTACAGAGGCAGTACTTATTAAAAAAGTGTAAAGGTGAATGATAATGAAATATAGTTCATATCATTGAAGTAGATTCAAAAATACTGATTCTGCATATTAAGATTTTAAAATTAACTGAACCCTGGATTAAACATTCAAGTTTCATTACTATTTTTCTTTAAATTCTTTTAAATATATATATATATATATATTTTATCTGGAGCCTCCCTAGTGGCACAAGGGGTTAACTTTCAGCACTGTGACACTATCAGCAGCCACTACAGCACACCTCTGACCTATACCTCAGCTCTTGTATACATATTTTTTTAATAAAAGAACTGAGGTGCAGGACAGAGGTGTGGCTAGTGAGAGGATTCACCAGAGACAGAATAGGGTGAAAAACAGTCAGATCTACTGAAATACACTGCTAAAAGGAATAGTGAGAGAAACAGAAGAGGTCTGCTGCACCATGTGGGTTAGCTCCCTGGCCAGGGATAGTACTCAGGCCTTTGTGGTGGGCCTTTGCGATGATGGCAGAGATTTAACCTCTAGGCCAAGAGGAAGGCTGAATAAACATCAAAGAACTTTAAATATAAAATAATTCTAATGAAAAATACTAATGTCCCTTTTATTTTCGTTGTGGGGGTGGGTTTGGAGACTAAAGTTCTTTTTTTCTCTCAAATTATATTATCAAATGATTAAGTTTTATGTCAAAATTCTGGAACTCCATAGGCAAAATACACAACTTACATTTAATTGAACTTAAGTACAATTAACTCCACATTTATTAGCTACTCTCTGGGATACTTTCTTACAAATCATAAATTCTGTGTATCTCATATTTCATAAATTAGTTATATATGGGGGAAGGGGTGGCATAAAAAGTAATAGTACTATCAAAACTTAGTTAGGTATAAGAGTCTAATAAAATTTTACACAGGTATTTGCTATGTGTGATTCCATGTTCACCATCATTGCAAAATGACTGAATGTTCTAGAAATGTTGGGATACAAAATGGAAGTAAAATCTTAAAATACTTAGAGAGGAAGTCTTTTTGTCCAAAGTTTTGGGGTGAGGGGGGGGGTTGTACAGCTAAACATTAGCTGTAGAACTAGAAAAGAAGGGAGGGAGAAAAAATGAGAGAGGGAGGGCAGAGGTGAGAAAGGAGAGAGGAAGGCATGGAGGGAAGGAAGAAAAAATGGTAGTTCCTTCAAATGTTGCGATCTCTAGAAAACCTATTTTGAAGAAAGTTGCTAAGTTTTTTCTGTTAAAAAAATTGTTAATTATATGATGAAATTTTTTTTCTTAAGTAAAGCTTTTAAAGGATCTAATTTTAAAATGTCTATATGTAGATATTTTTAATAATTGCACTTTATTATTTGTATTACCAACTATCAACTAGGATAGAAAAGAACTACCTAATAGAAATTTATCTGTTCTTTAATGAAGAGATAAAAATAATTTGAAATTTATGCCATTCAATTTTCAGTAGATAAAGGTCTGCTGATAGCTATGAAATTCAAAAAAAAAAAAAAAGTTCTGTAAGGTTAAACATTATCTCTACAAGTAACCTTGATGAAAAAAGTTTTCTAAATTAACTTAACTTCAAGTTACTATCATCTCTGAATGCTGAATTAATAAAGAATAAATTATCCTGACCTCATCATATCACTTGAGTTCATACTTATTAATAAATTTATTTCAAAGAAAAGCAACAACTTTTGGGGAAAGACTATCCTAACTTTGAGAATTAAGGTATTTTAAAAAACTTTCCTGATAAAGTTTGTTCATAGGAACTTCTTAAATCTTATTTAAATCGCTACCTGATATTACAAACCTGTCTCCAAGTTTGCTTTTCCCCTAGGAGTCAAAACCAAGGCTTTTCCAGTAACAGTGCTAGGCTTGGAAATCCCCAAGACTCTAAAAGTTCTCTCTGGATTCCATGGGAAGAAATTCTGTGGGTTGTGAAACATTAACACTGGCACAAGGAAAGCTGTGTGCCCAGGTGGAAAAGTTCATTTATTTTTCATGCCTCCTAAAGAAAACAAATACAGCTATTGTAGGGGGAAAAAAGTTTTATTTTTCATTCTGAGCAATTCCCCACTGAAAACAAGGTATATTCTACCTTCTAAAATTTTCCCAGTAAAATAAAATAAAAATTTCCAAACCTCCAATCTCTCTAAATTTTCATATTATCTGGACAAAAATGCAACCTCTGAAACTTCTACACTGTATATGAAATGTAGACAGGTCTTCTAGCAACATAAGGTAATTAATACATTGACTATGGAAAGACAGAGCATGACTCTAGGATTCTACTTAGTATTAAAAGGAATTATATGGCCCCAAGCAAGTACTCAATTATTTAGAAGACCACGTAATCATCTACACAGAATTTATCAATAATTAATATGCCTACCTTAATGCATTTCAACTCAACTCCCTTTTATATAGTGATTCATCCATATTCTACCCTATAAAAGTTTAGTTTTAACAAATTTAGAAGTGATATCATGAGTGAGAGCTCAGACTTTGGTCTTTGTCTTTGTCCATACTCCCCCTTGAGCTCTCTCATCTAGTCCAACATCTATGAATACTAATAATATGCTGCTGTTGTCTACGAAGTTAATTTCCCCAGACTGGCCCACTCTACTGTACTCTATTCACTTAACAGCTAATTTGACCTTTTCACTTGGATAACCATGTAATACACGTATTAAACTTAATACTTCCAAAAAAATACTTTCAAAAGTCAAGTATTGTATACCAACTTATAAAGCCCATTCCTCTATCAACAACTCCATGTCATTGGGATAAAGAGATGATACCCTCTATTATATGGCACATACCAAAAAAATCAAGGAGTCATCCCAGTTCCCTGGTTACCTTTCCATGCAACCCTCCAGGAAGCTCTGCTTAGTCTACCTATAAAGTTTGATTCCAATATGCCTACTTTGTGCCATTTTCACTCCTACCACCCTTGTCCAAAGCACCATCATCTCTTGCCCATCATACTGCAACAGGGTCTGCAGATTATTGCTTTTACACTTCCACAATCCATTCTCCAAATAGCCAGAGTAACATTACAAAATGACAATCCAAACCTCCTCCCTGAATGAAACACTAAACACAAATTACTTCATGTTGACTGCAAATAAATTCCAAACTCCTTACCAGCAAGACTCTATATCAGCTAATCTCTGCATTATTACTGAGTGCTCTATATTCATTATTTTGTCACTATCTCCCCAATTGAATATAAATTCCCAGATACAAAGATTTTCTATCCAATGGCCTTCAGCCCAGTCCCTAGAACAATGTGTGGTATATAGTTGATGCTGAACACATAGTTCTAAAAAGAATGATTCAGATTTCCCAATTATGAATACAAACACATGCATGCAAGTAATGTTCTATATATTTAGGTCATTGTACTATTAAGATCATAAAATACATATTTCTGTATCTTTTTTATCATAAACAATAATTTTAGATATTCATTTAATTCAGATGGTATGGTATTCAGATCTTATTTTTAATGGTGCATAGTAAATTAAATGATTCCATTTTTTCCAGTCATATCCCAATTAATGAACATTTCTTTACTATTTACAATATAGCTGTGATATTCTTTCACATATATTCTTGCACAAAGATACTTCCATAGCTATGATACTGACTCAAAAATTGGACAGTTAGGTCAAACATATAGTCATTAATTTAAATACTCTCAAGAACAAAAATTATAGTCCTTCAGATTTCAACAACTCAGTATAATGATCCTTTTCCCCATCATCTATTATTAACATTTTCATAAATTTGGTTTTGTATTGTTTAAAATTTTTATTATTAAGAGTTGTTACATAATTTGTTTATAATTATTCAGGTATTTACTAAACCAACACTGTACTATTCTAAGCCATTAAAAAGTTTACTACCTTTTTTCTTATTATTATTCTTTGTTTTATTTATACTCCTAATTAAGAAGGTCTCCAAATCCAGAGACTATACATTTAGTCTACTATATTTTCTTGCAACTTTTTTTTTACTGTTTAAATTTAAGTTTGTATTCCACATAGCAGGATTAGTAGCAGGAGAGCAGGGGAAGGGGCCACTACCATTTTCTTTTTGAGCTGTTTGGCACATATAACTGTTAGATGTTCAGTTTCCATTTTTAATTAAAACTATCATCTTTTGGCAGCTTATAATATGCATACTACATAGTTACCTGACTACTCTGGGATATATTATTTTCCACTGACATATCTGCACAACTATCATACCACGTTATTTGCAACACTTTATATAATCCTTTCATTGATCTTTAAGTATTGCCAGATTTTTTGGTTCCAAATTTTAAAATTTTATAAACAAGTAAAAACCCATGCTATATTCTAGCTGCAATTATATTAAAGTTATGGAAATATGGAGACAAATTTCCTTTTATACAAGAAGACTTCCTACCTAGGAAAACAATTTTCTTATCCGTTTACAGATTATATGACTTTCTAAAAGATTGTTTCATATAAGTCTAGTTGTTTTATCCTGAAATTTTGAAGTATTTTTCAGTGTACTTTTCTGCTATAGCTAATTCTTTCCACTACAGATTTACGCATATTTGTCTATATATTGCTAGACTAGAAAAAAAAGAGTATTGATTTTAGGTTGAATTTCATCTCTCCATTGACATCACCTATTTTTTTTTTTTTTCATGAATTCTGCGAGTATATTTTTCTTGGATTTTTTGTTTTATGGAAATCCACTGTAAAAAGTAGTACAATTTAATTTAGTTTTCCCAGTGTTGATACAAGGCACTGAATTTTCAAGAACTTTTAAGTCAATGAGTAATAACCCTTAATAACATATATACCTGTTTAGTTCTAATTTAAATTTAATATTTTTATAACAGTATTGACTTAATTTTATGTTATCTGTTATAAATATTACTATTTCAGAATTTCAAATATTTGTGAAATGTAAAAAATGAATTTCTTCACTAAAACACCCAAATTCAAGACCTATATATATATATATATAATTTATTTATAGAGAAGGGTCTATATAATATTTCATTAGTAACTTTGGATATCTCACTTTCATATGAAAGTGAAATATTATGAAACATGGCCTTTCAATTTTTTTAATTGAAGTAACATTGGTTTACAACACTGTATCATTCAAAGGCTTTGGATCACACTTGAGATGCATGTCACCATATCATACCACAACCATCACACCCATAATACTACAACAGAGTCTATTGTGCTCCCTTTTTATTCCTCCTCCCCACCCTTTTTTTTTTTTTAAGGTTTAGTATTTATGGGGGCCTCCCTGGTGGCGCAGTGGGTTAAGCAACACATTATGAACAAACCGCAGCCACTGCAGCACGAGTTCGATCCCTGCTACCAGCCAGGGAGGGGACCCACATGGTGCAGCAGACCTCTCCTGCTGTGCCAGCTGCTCCCCTCAGCAGTGTACTTCCCTTGATCTGCCTGTTCTGCTCCCTGCTCTCTGTGGTGAATCCTCTCACCCCCCCACACACACCTCTGGCCTGTACCCCAGTGCTTGTATGCATAAATAAATAAATCTTCAAAAATTTTTTAAAAATTAAAAAAAAAAATTTAGTATTTATGCATATAAGCACTGGTGTACAGGCCAGATGTGTGACGGTGAAAGGATCCACCAGAGACATAATGGGGAACAAAACAGGCAGAGTGACTGAAATACACTGCTGAGGGGAGCAGTGGGTGAGGCAGGAGAGATCTGCCAATCCATGTGGGTCACCTCCCCACAAGGATCAAACTCATGCTGCAATGGCTATGGTTTGCTTCATAGCGAGTTGCTTAACCCATTGCACCACCAGGGAGAACCTCCTCCCCATCTTGTAACCTCAATTCCACAGTCATAGTTCTAGAGTTAGTTATTGGTTTAGTTTCATCTGATCCTTTGTTTCTCTGTAGTCCACATGTAAGTGAAATAATCCAGTACTTTAATTTTGTCAGATACATTTTTACTGTCTAATGACATGAGCTGTATATTTCAGTGTTAATGTAATGCATAATTATTTATTTCTGAATATTAAAACTAGCTTGCAGAATTAAATAAGCTCTATTATATTACAGTGAATGATTATTTGATGTTTCTGAATTTTGCTAATATTTTACAAAATTAATATTTACCATTTGCTCAATATTTAGAAATAAAAGTAGTCTATAGTTTCATTTTTATATTTTATTTATAGTTATCAAAGCAATTTTGGTTTTACAAAATAAATTGGAAAACAATTCATTATCTTCTATACCCTAGACTGCTAAATTCTCAATATTCTGATCTTTCAACTGAACTTAAACTCAGTGGTGAATCCTCAGGTTCTAATTATTGATCATTGGTAAGTAATACCATAGCTATTAAACAGTATTAAATTTAAAAGACTGACCTCATCGAGTGTTGGCAAGGAAGTGGAACAATTAGAAATATCCCACAAGTCTCATGGGAATGTAACATGGGTTCAATCTATAAAAACTACTTTGATAGTCTCTGAGGAAAAAAGTTAAACATAGATGCAATATAATTCCAATTAATACAGGAAAATTTAAAATTCATTCATGCAAAGATAAGTATACAAATGATTATAGGAACAAATATCTGTCATGTATAATAGTCAAAAACTGGTAACAACCCATTATACAAATGAAAGAATAAGCAAACTACAATACATGCATACAATTAAATACCTTGTGGCAAAATAAGGGAATTTTTAACATATGAATAATGCAGATTTTTAAAACTCAGATAAATGAGTACATGCTGTGTTATTCCATTTATAAAATTATAGAAAACACAAACATGTCTGTCATTAAAGGAAATAGATCAGGGCTTCCCTGGTGCCCAAAGGGTTAAGTCTCATTGCTATCACCACAGGGGCCTAAGAGTTCAGTCCCCAGCCAGCAGATCTCTCCTGTCTCTCCCACTGCTCCTCTCAGCAGTGTATTTCAGTAGTCCTGTTCTGCTCTCCAGAACAGAATTCTCTCACTCTCTTTTTCTCTCTCACTCACACCCTAACACACACCTCTGGCCTGCCCAGTTCTTCTATAAGTAAATCTTAAAAAAAAAAAAAAAAAAAAAGATGAGAAATTTCTTGAGACCAAGCTTGAGACCAAGAATGAGAGATGAGAGTTGTGTGTCCTCCTAGGAGGCTATCCCGGTGAATACAACCTGCTCTTTTCCCAGTCTCATCTCCATATCTGTGGAACAGGTATATCACAGCTCACAAACAAAAAAATAACAGCTAAATCTTAAAAATTTCAGGGATACACAATGAAATCATAGGGTCAAATAAGATACTTAAAATATTAATACATAAATGTTATGCTTAAAAAATAGGAATATATAACATATGCTATATGTATAATAGCAATATATAAAAATATACTGTATTGTATAGCTTTGCCATTGATTGTATTTATGTCTCTTAATGTGATGCTAACTATGATGCATTTGTACAAATATACCTTTAAATGAACTAAATTAAAAAAGAGTATTCGGCAACACTCATACCAAACAACCATGTTTATGACAGCCTAAATAAGTAAAAGCCCAAATATTGTCATTAATATTAATTTTTAAGCAGTGTATATGAATTTGATTAATAAACTCTAGATACACATTAAGCTATCTACTTGTCTATATGCTTTTATCTAGCAAAAACTCATTGTAATTCAGCAACAGCATTAACTCTAATGGTCACTGCTGAAAATGATGGTGTTGTTAATATCATGGCCATCAACATTAGCACATTAAAGACATTTCCTCCTGCCCCAGGCTTTAGTGACTTGATTTTGTTTTGATAAAATGGAAAAGTATTTATTATGATCTGATAATGATTTATAGCATCAACACTTCAAATAGCAAAGGAAAATTCTATTTTCTCCAACAGAGGAATGTATGAATGAGTTCCATACTGTTGGGACATAATGCATTTATGAAAAATTCTTTATGAATAAAAATATGAAAAATTTCTAATTGCTAAATGATAAATTACAGCATAACCACATTTTAAAGATTAACAGAAATCCTTAGTATGTGTATATCTCTCTAATTTTTAAAAATATAGAAGGCATGTTCACCAAACTGGCATCAAACTGGATGGCAAAGGCATATTTCACTTTTTCTTTATTATTACTACAAAGTATACATTTTTCAATAAAATCTTTAAATAAATATTATGTCTCAAACCACTTAAATTTTCAAAAGTCACAGAACAAAAATACCTCTGAAGGTAAAAATATCTACATAACATCACTTACTCAAATTCATAAACTTAGTTTAAGGAATTATCATACCTTGAGGAGACTCAGGTATGTTCTCTAATACTTAGAACAGCGCTACTAGATAAGCATCAGACCTGCATTCTATAGGTGAAGAAAATTAGGTTCAAAGAGACCAATATAATTTTCAAAGTCACATAGTTACTAAGTAGCACAAAGTCATTTGAATCTGCCTGTCTCTAAAGTTGGGGTTTTACATTGTACAATAATAATTTATATATTCAATTACTTCTTCGATGCATTTAAAGAGCATGTTCAGCATCAAAAATTTTATAAATATTGTAGAACAAACTCTTTGCCTTTAAAACCAACACGTCTTGAGAAAAAGACAAAACACAGTCAACTGAAAAATAATAGAGTGCTTAGCAGCCAGATCATGATGGCTGGGATCACATCTACTTCACATTTTATCCTTTTCTCTGTGCCTCATTCAGTGGTTGTCTAACAAACATCTACTGAATGAATGCTGGTTTTCACTGTATAATAAAAATGTGTTAAAATGCCTCATTATATGCAAATATATTTGCTCTAAGCATATGCAGATGCTGTGTCAACCAACACAGGTGAAACAGAAACCATGAAGCACTTTTCTTCACTTAGTACATTGATATTATTCCAAACATACAACAGCCTGGAATGCCTTTTGCCAACTATTTATGAGCTGCCTGATACAAGAAAGAGCTTGGGATAAAGCTCACTGGAATTTAGTTGATTCTCTCTTCAAACGCCCAGATTCCACACGTCAGCTGAATAAAACTAGTTGGCCAACTATTTAAAAACATTTCTATATAGAAGATATATATTTGAGTCTGCAATAAGACTCAAAAGCAAGAAACATAATCACTGGCTTCCCAAGAGGTCTTTCAATCTCCTTGAAAAAATTGTGCCTGTTTTCCAAACAGTAACAGTGTCAAAAAGCTCTCACAGAACAAATCACCTACTATGTCATCTACACAAACCCTTGTATCACAATCTATGTTTTATACTTTCTGGATCCTAAGAAAATTATTTTAGAACATCTTGGATTCTCAAGCAAGAGGCTCTGCTGAAAATACATCTAGTTTACTATCTGAAATAGTCACTCAGAAAGAAAATTTTAAAATAACTAGTCATGGCTTTTCCCAATAGGCATGACCATATATTTCTCTTTAGGTTATTTTATACCTTAAAATGTATATATATTACTTAAGAAGCAGCAAATTCAGTTATACCACAGATCAAATGCCTTTATTATCTACTATCATGATACTTACTAATAGAGTTTTAAATTATTGGGTTGTCAGAAAAGTCATGACTTATTTTTGTGTTGTCTCATGGGCTAACAGTGTTGGAAACAGTGTGGGATGAGAGAAATACTACTCAAAGTCCAAGTGAGAGAGAGGCCTAGAGTAGCATAATTCACAGAGGTACAGCCCTAATCTATATTGTCTCATATTTACTTAGAACCAGGTTCAGAGAAGATGGACAAGTACATGGAGAATTATACATGCTTGGGTTTTGGGGATGCTTCCTCATCTGGTGCAAGCTAATGTGGAGTGACCACGGGCTACTACTTAGGGAGCTCCATAGTTCCTACAAATCAAAGCATACTATCTCTAATTCCTATTCTTACCTAACTTTCTGCTAATCTTTACAAGTAAGGAATTCTAGCTGATTTTGCTAATCCAGCCACAATGTCTGCTTACTGCTTTCAGCATATACTGGTTTCCAGTATGTTCCTTATACCAGGACTTTTTGCCCTGGTGGGAGGTCCCCTGATTGACTCTACATTTTAGCTTGGCCAACAGGAACCCTCAGCACCAAAACAATAGCTCTGATAACAAAAAGGGCCAGGGATCCCACATTTTTGCTTGAAAAACACAGAAAAATATACATCATGACTTTTCTGGCAACCCAATACATGAACTCAGTCCCTCAACCTATGAGTTTTGAATAAGAATTATATGTAACATATATAACTTAGCTATATAATTTGGTAATGTAAAGTTGTATTACATAGGAGATACCCCATCTATCCATTCATTCGTTCAAATCAATATTAAAAGTGTATTATGTAAAGAGCAATGTGCCAGGCACTGAATTTTGAAAAACTTCCAATGTTGTGTAATTATTTTATATCATTCAAATTATCAACCAAAGTAACTATTAAAAAGTATTTTAACATTGCTTAATAATCTGAAAAATCCAAGTTTATAAAAGATTTCAGTATCTTACTTAACATTTATCAAATACTGAGTTTGCTGTTTTACTGGTTGAATGTACTACTAAATGTTTTTACTTTTCAAAAGCATAAATAAATTTTGACAAATGTAAAAGGTCATTAGCTGCTCTGAAATCCTTCAGACCCTCCATGAAATGTGTTCTCAATGGGATATTAATTAATTTTAGAGATACACAATTCAGCTGATTACACTTGCGCTAGACATGAACGTTAAAGAGAAATTTCACTTTTAAAATAATGAGGAATGCAACAAACTGGGTTTTTTCTTTGCTTTTTCAAAAAAAGGCAATGAAGAATGCTTACTTCTAAATGTATATGTTTCTCTACTTCTAAATTTATATAAAAATAAAAACAGAACTATGGTGGTGGTGCATGGGTGAATTAGTGGTAGGGAATTCATGGAGAAATCATACATTGTACAAAATGAAGGATGATATAATAAATGTATATTAAAATAACTTTTTAAAAAAAGAATAAAAACAGGACCCTTAAATTATTAGGCCCTCTTTTGTCTCAGAAACTCCACTTTCAAAAAATTTTCTCAAAAAATAATTAAGAATTTGCAGTTACTAACAAAAATGTGCTTGTGGCACCTTCCTGGTGGTGCAAGGGATTAAGCACTATAAAGATACCCACAGCCACTGCAGGAAGAGTTCGATTCCCAGCCAGGGAGCTGACCCACGTGGTGCAGCCGACCTCTCCTATCTCTCAGTGCTCCTCTCAGCACTGTGTTTCAGTCTAACCACCTGTTTTTCCCCTTCTGCCTCTGGTGACTCCTCTCACCACCCCTGTGCCTTTGGCCTGCACCCTAGCTCCTGTGTGCATAAATAAATATATTTTTTTTAATGTGCTTGAAATATCACAAAAGAAAGTAACCAGGAAAAAATATAAAACTATTTAATAGGAAAATGTGTTTATACCTGAATCCTTATGTTACATTCAATAAATACATGTACATGTAAATTTTTAATTACAACTGAACCTAATAATAAGAAGATGCAAAAAACAATCTGTAATCAAATGTACAATGGTAGTTTTCTTTCATTTTTGCTGTTCAGAATACTCAGAATTTTATAAATGTCTGCAACATGTCTTTACAGTTTTTGTGTTGGGGAAGAAAGCATTATTTAAGCCATTTTTGTAACCACATTTAAGCATCAAGTATACATTTTATTAATTAGTCACTCCCCATTGTAAGGGTATTACGAACTGCAAAGTTACTTTCAAAATTTCAGTTAGTGGCTCCTACCTTCATGGTTTCCCACCCTCCCTCAACAAGCATCACAAAAATAGGTCACCTTTGGAAAGTAATATTTTCCTCTGAATCTCTTTTTCTCTATAAAATGAAAACATTAGAGTGACTTCTCTTCACACTTTAACCTTTATTATTTTTATGAAATTCTGTGACAATCTCAGAAGTACTCCTACATTGTCCTCACAGTCTTCAATAGTTCAATATATAATAATGTCATTCCATATGGTTGAAATTTATTTGCTTTCCATTAATCAAACAAAAGCAGCAGCATCAGTCCTATATCCTGGACTTTCTAGACAAATGACACAGTAAATTTCCCTTTCTTATTTGAGCTTTGCTGGGTTCCTGCTATCAAAAAGATTGTGATGTATAAAGACTAGAAATGATCTCTTTATTTGTGTTTTTTGTTCTATCCATGTTCTATTTTTCTATTGATTTTTACTTTTATTTACATTCCAATTTCTCTTTTAAAGCTCTCCCCAATACCTGCAATAAATTCTAAAATCAATGGAATTCTCCATATTAATTATATTAAGTGTATGAACAACATTTTCAACCATTTAACTTATATCTCCTTCCAAGGAACACATAAAATCTTTTTCACAGTATTCAAAAGCGTAGTGAGTAAATTCTAGGAACAAAGCGGTATCTTTGAACAAAGCATTAGGGCAAAACCAGGAAGATTTTATCTGACCTACCTGCAGCTTCCCACTCTGCTCCTATGGTTGAGGTCCCCAACCTTTCTTATCAAGGGGACCAGGCACAGATTCTGCCCACCCCTGAATGGTAGATTTCAGTTCCCTGCCAGGACACAAAATTATCTATGAAAACCAATTACATCATCCTTTAGGAACTGGAGGTCACTCCACCTTCTGGATAATAGAACCCATGCTTCCTATAGCACCTAACTGTTTAGCAGTAAATATATCCCTGATTGAAAGGAAGACTACATGTACAAGTCTTCTTCCTTTTTCTTCTTTTTAATGTGGACTTAAAGCATTGCTGTTGATCTCATCTGGCCAATGATTGCTATTATGTGTTCAGCCATTTCCATGGCCCTAGGGCAGATGTTCTGTGTCCTGAATTAGGTGACTATAAAACTACTAAAACAGTGTGTTAAAAAAAAGTGCAAGTATGCTAAAAGATGTTAAGTACTGTATAAATGACAAATCAGACATAAGTTAAGAAAAATGTTCTTGTTTTCTGTTTTCACATCACCCTGGGCTATTCTATAAATGAGGAAACAGAGGCCAAAAAAGTCATTTTCCTAAAGTCACACAATTACAGCAGGTTCTTAAGTAATGTCATTTCATTCAGTGGCATTGTGTTATAACTTTAATGATGAAAAACAATCACAGCCAAGGTTGACCAAAAAGACATTATTTGGGACCTCCCTGGTGAGCCAGGGGTTAAGCTTCAGCTCTATCACAGCTCTAGTCTGAGTTTAATCCCTAGCCAGGAAGCCAACCCACATATGCAGCAGACCTCTCCTGTCTCGCCTGCTGCTCCCTTCAGCAGTGTATTTCAATAGATCTGCTTGTTCTGCTCCCCATCTGTCTCTGGTGAATCCTCTAACACCACCCCACCTCTGGTCTATATCCCAGTTCCTATATGCATAAATAAATAAATCTTTAAAAATATGTATTATTCCCCCAAAAAGGAGGAGAAATTTATCTCTGGTAAAACAACAGAAGAACAGAGCATATGCAGTCACAATAGTTCAACTGCCAAACATGTTATGTTGCCACTGATACAAAACTTCAGTTTCTACATGACCCAATATCACAGAAATGACTTGAAGGAGAACAGTATGGAAAAGTTCCTTGAGAAATATTGATAAAAGGGCCTCCCTGGTGGCGCAGTGGGTTAAGCAACGCACTATGAAGCAAACCTCAGCCACTGCAGCACAAGTTCGATCCCTGCTACCAGCCAGGGAGGGGATCCACATGGTGTGCCAGACCTCTCCTGCTGTGCCCGCTGCTCCCCTCAGCAGTGTACTTCAGTTGATCTGCCTGTTCTGCTCCCCGCTCTCTGTCGTGAATTCTCTCACCTCCCCACACACCTCTGGCTTGTATCAGTGCTTGTATGCATAAATAAATAAATCTTAAAAAAAAAGAAATATTGATAAACAAACATAATCAGTGTTTATACTAGCCTAAATTCAGAAACATGCATAATAATCATTGATGTGCATATCTAGACTATAACATCAGAAAAAATCAAGAGGAAAGAAGTATATGTTTTAATTTGTAAAAAGATGAGATTCTACAGAATCATTTCTTAATAAATAATTTAAAATGCAGAAATCAGTCAATATAGAGTGGACATTAGATATCAGGGTTTGACAGTAAATCTGACACTGCTTTATATAATCCTCAATGTGCAATAACTATTTTTACATTTAACATTACCAAACACTCATGCCATGAAATACTTGCATCTGTCTTCCTATTCCATTCATTTTTATATCAGGAAAATGACTTTTTCAATATCAAGTTATTTGCTTATGTTTAATGAAGAATAATAATTTTCAAACACAAATAAGCAAGCTAAAGATGCTTTTCATTCCCAAAAGTCAGTCCAGTTTTCTATCTAATTATGCCCTGTACATTTACTGTCCTAAATTGAATTCACATTGATGAGGGAAATTTCAGAAAAGAAAAGCCACAGTTGTGGGAAAGGGAGGAATAACTTCTTAATTCAAGTTCACAAGTGTTACTGAGTAACCATGCTCTGCCTAGAACTATTACATTTTGAAGGTATGGAAAATTAGATGCATAGCACAATCCCTCTCCTTAAATGTAATATCGTAAAAATCACAGATTCTGCTATCCCATTCTGCCGTTTTTTTCCTGTTTACAGGAAATACTTTTATTTGTAATTATCTAGTTTTTTGTTTATAATTTGGCTTCTCTGTCATCACCTGATACACCTGTAAATAAAGGAATCACATTGGTTTCTGTCATCTCTATATATCCTGCCCTGATAGGAATCTGGAATGTTAGAAATGTAATAGATTGTGTTGGATGTCCCCACTGTGCCCTCAGTTTCAGTAATTTACTAGAAAGACTTTAGAGTGCAAAAAAGTTGCTATGCTCATGGTTAAAAAAATGTACAAGTATGCTAAAAGGTGTTAAGTACTTTATAAATGACAAATCAGACATAAGTTAAGAAAAATGTTCTTGTTTTCTGTTTTCACATTACCCTGGGCTATTCTATAAATGAGGAAACAGGGGCCAACAAAAGGATGCAAATTGACCAGTAAAGGAAAAAGTGCCTAAGGCAGTGTTCTGGAGAGATCAGGAATAAACTTCCACTTGTCTTCTCTTGATGGAGTCAGATACCCATTATTTAATTCTCCTAGCAATGGAAATTACCAATAGGAGGGACTCACCATGTCTCTCATCCATGGTTTTCATTAGAGATCAATCACACAGGTATGAAAAACCCATGTGACTGACATTGGTAACTCACTCACTTAGACACAATAAGGTTTATAAACAGAAAATGCAATGCATATATCTCTTTTCAATACACAAGAAATATAAACAACTAACCAAAAATAAAGAGTTCTTTCCTCTGACCTCTATAACTTAGGTTCCTATCTCTCCTCTTCTTTGGAAGTTCATACAGTCGGCCTATTGGCTCTGATTCACAGTGTGCCAGGCATCATTCAGGGTGTTGCTAAGAAAGCAGTAAGCCTGTTCATGCCCTCAGCGAGGCATTTTATCCAAAATAAATTGACAGTTTTACAGATTTTTAGAGAATACAAGAAAGGGAATGTCAGGGTAAGAATAATAGGTGAAACCAAATTTATGTCATTTAGATTGCATGACAAGGACATACTCTTTAGAGGAATTATGCTTAAATTCATAAAAAGGACACTGAGAATTTTCTGAGTTAGAGGGTGACCATCATAGCCAACTCAATGGTAGAAACTGAAGCTTTCCAGACCCTATCCCCTGACCAGGGCTAATAAAGGAAAATGGGAGCAGAAATGCGGCTTTGGGTAGGTTAAAACACAGGTGCTGTGGCAGTAAAACCACTGCGAGGGAGAGGTATCTATGGAGAAGTTTCCAGATTCTCAATTGCAGCTTTAGCTTGGACCTAGGTCCCAGCTCAGCAGACACTGTTGAGTAGAACAAATGTCATCTGGCCATGTGCCAGTCTGTAAATATTCTCATTCTCTCTCTCTCTCTCTCTCTCTCTCTCTCTCTCTCTCTCTCTCTCTCTCTCTCTCTCTCTCTCTCTTTCCTCCCTCTCTCTCTCTCTCTCTCTCTTTCCTCCCTCCCTCTCTCTCTCTCTCTTTCCCCAGTCCTTCCTTCCCCTCTTCTCTACCCTCCCTTTTCTCACTCCCTGTGTAAAAAATCCTGTTATTGTTGTTTCTGCTTCCAGGTCATGCCCCGTGGGTAAAGATCAATTAACTAGATCAACCCTGGTGCCCCAGGTTTGAACTGAGATCTAAAACACAGGAAGGGGTGAGTCAGATGAAACATGAAGAGGATCAGGGTCAGGGAATGGGCAGCAGTCCTGGAAAAGATCTCAGACCCCTGACAAGTCCCAGCGTAGGAAAGAACTTGATATATCCAGAAGTAGAAAGAAAGCCAGTATTTCCAAAGAGTCATGCACAGGATTTGATCCAAAGTAGAGGTGAAGTAGAAAATAAGGGCGAAAGATGGGATTTCTACTGTACTAGGACAGTATGCCTTCAATTCAAAAAGTAGGGCCAAAACAGAAACTACAACTATTCACAGCTGGTCTTGGAAGAACTACTAATGACAAGTGGTTAACAGTAAACTGTGAGTTCCACTCCTGCCTGGCCATGACTGTTTCAAGTCCTCCAACACAACACACATACACACATGCACAAACATACACAAAGTTGTGCTTTTTAGAGAAAAAGCAGGCTAAGCAGTATTATACAACCCCACTAACTTTGGGATAAAACATTGTCCTGTGTTTATATGAAGGCATTCTTCCAGTCTTTATCCCTGGTTCTGGCATCAGATGTCCAAGTCTCGTAAACTTAAAATCTCATAAGTGGGTTGTAAAGTGAGTGTATGAACACAAATAGTTTTTTCATATTAAAAATGGTACATTTTGTTTCTATTAAGAAGTTGGTGATGTTTTTGTGACAAGAAATATGCCATAAGAAATTAATTTTTATTTATACCAGTCTTTCTATAGTAAAATTAGTTTCATCATACATTGTTTTGCTTAAAGTCATAATTTCCAAGTGCCTATTAATGAGGGTAAATGTAGACCTATGCCAGCAATGTTTTATAATTACAAAGCTTTCAACTATAATTTTAAAAATTCTAAAGGTACAAAGTTGCATGGAACACATCATGAAAGCTTTTTGAAAGTTCTCTGGATGAAAAAGTAGCTAAGGGTGGCAATCAGGAGATTCAGATTACCCATAGATGTGTCCCTGTGGTGCTACTTACTTAAATTTAACCTAAAAAAAACAGGCAGGAGATGAGTCTTGAGTTCCTTGTACTCAGAAAGCAAAGCCTTTCAAAATGATATTGTGACAGATAAACTCCTTATGCACTATTGGGAGGAATAATAAAAGAAATCCCTATCAGAAAACAGTATAGCAACACTGATGCAGCATTAATATTCAGTTCCTCTCATTTTTATTTGCTGTGTGATAGGAATTTCTTTCCATCTCCCAGACTTCCTTGCTTTGCACTCCAACACACACTTTCTCACCCTTCATTAGTATCAGTAAAGCACAGTGTATGGTCACAGATTCTCTTAGAGTAATGACACATTTATGTGTGTATTTGAGTCACCTTATTCTAACATTATATTATAGCTGTCTATGTACTGGTCTTATACCGCCCAAGTTATATTTACTCCTGGGTATTTTATTCTTTTTTTTTTGAGATAAGGTTGGTTTGCATTTTATATATTAAAAGTATAAGGTCTCCCCACTCAAGTGTTGTCACTTATTCTTCTTTAAGTAAAAAGTTCATTTTATTTATTTGTAATGTTACCTTAAAAACATTACTACAAAAATGACACATTTATTTAATCGCACATCTTAATTAGTGCTGAGAATTCCAAAATGAGCTAAGAAAAAGGATTTTTGTCCCACATGGGACAGGTATTTTTAGACCTCTTACATTTTATGTTTCTCATCAAAATTATTTTGAGGAAAACTCTATTATCCAAAGAATGGTCTATTTTTCTTTATGTTTCACCCTAGAGAATATCAAGAATCTAAACTACCTTATTGCAGCACTATTTACAATAGTCAAGACATGGAAATAACCTAAATACTCCCAAACAAATGATGAGGTCAAGAAGATATGGTATCTACACACAATGGCATACAGCTCAGTGATGAAAAAGGTAAACTCATGACATTTATAGCAATATGGATGGAGGTAAAAGGGATTTTGCTAAGCAAAACAAGTGAGAGGAAAAAGATAAATACCAGAGAATTTCACTAACATGTAGACTATAGAGAAACCAACCAAAAGGTTAGACAAAGACAAATCTTAAAAGCTGAGGTTTCCAAGAGGGGAGGAGGTGGGTGGGGGGAGAGGGACAGAGAGGTGAAGAAGAAGTGGGGGTGGGAAGAGCACAATGAACTAAGATGAGGGAAAATGGGGAGAGCTATGGTGACCACAACTGAATGGATAAATACATTCTTGTTTGTTTTATGACAGTGTAAGAAAAAGGTACCTCATTTAAGAAAATATTTTTTTTTAAATGAGCTAATTTTTATGTAGATGCTCTAATCCAAAACATCCTTCTCAAGTGATATTCAGGATTCTGACCCTCTAGGGTGGTATGTGGTCTCAGAGAAAGGGAAAAGGCAGGATAGAGGGAAGACAGAGCACAGACCCTTTTCTGTTCTCACTAAGAGGTGGTCATTGCTTAGGATCCTCAATGAGAATGAAACTCAGTGCCTGCCATGAAAGACCCACACCACAACAGGGTGACTGATACACACTACAGTGTTAATCCAGAGACAGCCACAAGGAAGACATAAGTCATGGAAGGAGAAGTTGTCTCTGTTCAGTGGAGGGGAGAGAACATGTGCTGAAGTACAGGGAGAAAAACACAAGCCAAGGTACATATTGAAAGGCTTTCAGGACACATGAAAATTTAAGCCAGTCCTCCAGTCTCACTGCAATGTAAGGTAACATAATTTCCTTGGAGTGAGATCATAAAATATAACTGTTCTTTTTTTTTTTTGCTATAATTTATTATTTATTTATAATATATATTTTACATTATTTTTCACTTTTGCAAAATGCCTATTAAATATAACTGTTCTTTAAGGTTTGGAAAAGTTTGAGGAAAAGAAGCACTGCAAATATCCAAAGAGCAGCTAAACTCACTAGAACTTGGAATAGTAAATTACCCAAAGTTTGCTATGAGAATAATGATGTCAGCATTAATAGTTTCCCTGGAAAGTAAAATGTATTATTTTCTAAACCCACTGGGTGGGTTAAGACGACTTTAATCAGACCGCATGAGAAAAGCTTAAAAACTTAATAACTTTATATAATCTGAGAAAGGAATATTACATTCAATGCTCACTTACCTCCTTCAGTTTAAAATTGGAACATGACAGAAAAATATTGCTAAGGTAAGAAGGAAGTGCTTCAAAGTGAGCTGGTAGTGTTCACTAGGAGGCTGGTGTTATCTATCTGAGGAATGAGCTAATACAAAGCGTAGCAGATATTTGGCTGTACCATTATTAAATAAATGACATTAGGAATCCCCATATTCAACCCCAGCAGAGTAATGAATGCCTCCTGAATACTAAATCATTCTCATTAAGAATTGCTTTTGGAATAAGACAGGAATATACCAACTGTATGACCACTTAACCCCTGAATGCTAGTCATTAAGAAAGGAAGTTATATATTTATTGTGCATGACCATGTATCAGACATTAGAAAAGTCATTGGAATATATCAAGGACTAGGCAGAGATAATCCTTGTCTTCCTAGAGTTTACATTCTCATGGAAAAATCGTTCAATGGAAGTAAATGATAATTTTTATGAAAACATGCAATTTTTACAAAACCTATGTTATGAGTTTTACATTGCCCTGAAGATTACAGAGTAATGTGTATAACTCCCTTCACTAGCAAAGTAATAAATATTTAATGTATTTATTATCATTGATATTTTAATGGACTTCAGGATGTTGCATTTGTAAAAGCAGTTTGCAAAAGCCAATTGTGTGAAAGTTTAAAAATCTCAAGTAAAAATTGGTCTCAAAGTTATTAGAATTGCAGTTTCCAGTAGGGATAATATAAGCACAATGGAAGAGATTTTGCAAAAAAAAAAAAAAAAAAAAATTCTTATTTTAAAATGACACCTACAATAGCAGACCTCACTCCTTTTATCTAAGGAAGTGCTTTGCCTTCCCAATCAGAAAATGAAGATCTACTTTAATGGTAACTGGATTCTTTAGACAAAAGAAAAACCAAGAAGCAGGTTAATTGCATTTCACAGGAACTGGAACATTAAAATAACCTAGGGAACAATTTACTCTCAAGATAAAAAGTCCAGAGATAATACCATTTTCACTAACTATGAAGGAGATTCACAGGAATTGCTGTCAGCACTCTCTGGACTACATACATGACTGAACACAGGTAAAACTGTCTAGATGAATCAGTAAATTCAAACTTCCTTTTCTGAAAGTTTGCAGTCTGAAGAAGAGAATGTTAAGTAAGATCGGTCAGGCATTTTTTTTTTAAACTGAAGCAAAAAAACAATGAACTAAATAAATTTTTAAGCTGTAAGAAGAAAATAACAGTTACCAGAAAGGAAGAGGGGAGAAGGGTGGATAAATATGGACAAAGGTGACAATATATGATGAATATCTGGACCTTTAGTGGGGACCACACCTGCTGATTCTCAGTGATGTACACCAACAACTTACATGTTATAGTACAATGTTACCTCAATAAAAATATGTAAAAAATAGAAAGTAAAAAATATGAAAAAGTAGATTTAAAGGATTTAAAAGTCATTTTAGCCAGTTATCATTAATGCAGATCTTGTTTCTCTGATTGGAAGGCAGAGGATCTTCTTAGATAAAAGGAATGACATCTGCCACAGAGGTCATTTTATAATAACAAAATACCTTTTTTGCAGTGTCTGTACTATTGTGCTAATAGTATCTCTTCTAGAAATGAAATTCAGATAGCTTTGAAGTCATTTTTCCACTTGATGTTTTTAGACTTCTACAAAATCTGCATTTGCACAGCCTTCTAAAATTAAGAACTAGGGCCTCCCTGGTGGCGCAGTGGGTTAAGCAATGCACTGTGAAGCAAACCGCAGTCACTACAACACGAGTTCGATCCCTGCTGCCGGGAGGGGACCCACATGGTGCAGCAGACCCCTCCTGCTGTGCCCGCTGCTCCCCTCAGCAGTGTACTTCAGTTGATCTGCCTGTTCTGCTCCCCGCTCTCTGTGGTGAATCCTCTCAACCCCCCACACCTCTGGCCTGTACCCCAGTGCTTGTATGCATAAATAATCTTTAAAAAAATAAAAAATAAAAAAAATAAAATAAAATTAAGAACTAGAGTTTTCTCTGAATCCCCTAATAAGGTGAATGCATACAGTAAGCTTTCAGGAAATACTTGTTGGATAAACCAAACTTTCTGATCTTTGTAAATTCCACTATATATTTTAATAATTCAATAGCATAAGCCTGGAAACATTGCCTATTCATTATGCAAAGGCTTCAAATGCTACACAGCAGTATTATTAATAAGCCAAGCATTTCAGTTTCAATGCCATCTGACATGAAACTGGAGTGAATTTAACTATGTTCCTTACACTCTTTCCTGTCCCTTACTAACAAGTGTCCATGTTAATACATGAGCCATTGCAGAGTACAGGTAAAGCTTCCACATCAGTTTCTTATATTTCATCTTCAAACAATATGCAAAAGAACCTGGTTTTATTTTCTAGTGCTCTAGTGCTCTTCTTCCATCAGAAGAAGGCTATTAAAAGAATAGACAAGTTTGCTGAGTGATATCACAATAGGATTTCAAAGTTTCTATCTAACTCAAAATAATAGTCTAAGTACATGTTCAGTGAATGCCTAGCACATGGAATGAAGCACTATCCAAGTCACAATCAGCATTAACTTGGACTGTGCAATGACCTCTTACATGATTTTCCTGCTTCCATTCCTATCTCCACAATTCATATGCCACTGAGTTATCATCACAAAACCTAAATCAAGATCATGTTGCCACTTGTGTAAAATGCTGAGAATGCTTTCACTGTGCTTAGATAATCCAAACTATGATCCTAAAGAGAGAGAGGTCTCAGACTTCTCTAATGCCAAATCACAGTAGGTACCCGGGTTTACTATACACCGACCGCACCAGCCTTTCTAGTCCTTGGATGAACAAAAGAAGGAAATGCCTTGGTGTCTCTTCCTTGGTGCCTCTGCAAATGCCTTTTCCTTTGACATATGATCAAGATGTTTCTAATGACTGCTTCTTATTCATCTCAATTGTGTTACTTGTTCAGAGAAGACTACTATCAACACCAATCTAAAAGAGTTGCTGCTCTGAGAAGTCACTATCTCATCTTATTTTAGTCATACATTTAACACTGTCTGAAACGGTTGTCTTCAAGTATGTGTGTACTTATTGACTACCCATCTGTTTAGCAACTACAGCTCTAGAAGTCTCCGTGCCTGCTAATGAATGTTTAAATATTTAGAAATTATAAATCAAGTTATAAAACTGCTAAATAAAATAGAGGCGTGATGGGATGATAAAAGAAAGCACAAAGTGCTAAAAACTCTGGTAGTAGAAAATATGTAAAGCATCAGTTTTTGACACTTGTGACTGTGTGACTCCCTGAAAGCTGTGGCTCACTGCAGTTTCCCAACACAGAAGACAGTATCTTACATCATTAGCCTAGAAAGAGTAAAATTCAAATTTCAAAGTATGGCATGGCTTTTGCACCAAGGTAGAAATCAAGAAAATTCTAAATCAATCCATCAGAAGTCAAGAACTGTTTGCTTATATGTAATTATTTAATTCCTAGCTGTCTTCCCAGCCAAGGCCACAAACTCTCCAGCACGTAGGCTCCAGAAAGGCAAAATGAATGTATTTTGTTTCCCTCTTTTATTATCAGAACTTAAAATGATTCCTGAACAATTGACATCGGCAACATGACTAAATATGATGAAAGAAGACATCCTTCATTGTATCCTCCTCAAAAAGCAATAATTTAACACCCATCTACAGACAAAAGTGCCTTTTTGGAAGCTGCAAGATCCAGCACCATATACCATGGGATCTGGAAGGCATCTTTCCCACCCATGTGTCAGTGAATTGGCATACAGACTTTGGTCTTGTGGCTCTTGCAGTGGCCCATGAACTGGTTTCCATCCCTCTCAGGCAATAATCTGGGATCTCCTGGAGAAGACTGTGTTAGACAATCACTCACAGATGGGAGAATCCTTGTAGAAGTACAAGTTTTCAGCAAAGGATTTCCAGAACACTACTGTAACAAAAAAGTAAGTATGAGGTTGGATACACTGGAGGGGCTTAACAGTAAATTTTGACTTGACCCTGGTCATGCCTCCCCCAAAGTAGCAAAATTCAGAACTAACTGAGACTCTCTGTGCCCATGATTTCTACCTCAAAGGAAAACAAGTGTAAGTACTCAGCTTACCCCAGCTATTTAGAATGTGAGAGAAATCTCATCTCTCTCACCCCATTGAGAATTCTGAGTCATGAGCTACTTGGCTAAGGGTAGGAAAAGACTAGAATAGCTATAGTTAAGACCTCCAGAGGGAATTAAAGGGTTGTAGATTCTACTAACTGTATCACAAACTGCATGAAGAGTCCTAACCACAAGCCACTGGGGATGCTTCATCCACATATATCCCCAACTGGTCCCCAGGCAGTATTACTGTGTAATAATAAATGGATCAATTCCTCAAGAAGATATATCATAATTAAATATATATATATAAATATATATATAGCTATATATTTAAATTTATATATACACCCAGCATCAGAGCACCTAAATATATTAACCAAAACTAAGATGTGAAATGAGAAACTATGTAATAATGGTAAAAGCCAATAATACCACATTTTCAATAATAGGTAAGACAAACGGACAGAAAATCAGTATGGAAACTTTTGTTCTTGAAATATACTTTAGACAAAATGGGCCCAATAGACATATACAGAAGATTTCATCCAACATTAGCAAAATACAATTCTTCTCAGGTGCACATAGAACATTTTTCAGGGTAAATCATGATAGGTTACAAAACAGACTTAGAAAATTTAAGGAGATTAAATACCAATTTTTTTTAAGATTTTATTTAATTTTGCATAGAATAAGTGGTGTGTAGGCCAAAGGTGCTGGGGAGAGGGGGGAATGGTGTGAGAAGATTCAACAGATACAGAGTAGAGAGCAGAACAGGCAAATTTACTGAAATACACTGGTGAGGGGAACAGCGGGCAAAACATGAGAGGTCTGCTGTTCCTTGAGGGTAAGCTCTCTGGCTGGGGATCAAACTCAAGTCATTGCAGAGGATTATCATGGTGGTAGCGCTAGGCCACCAGAGAGGCCCCTAAAATAATACCAAATATTCTTTCCAACCATAGAAGTATGAAACTAAAAATCAATAGAAAGCTGGGAAATTTACTAACGTGTGAAAGATAAACAACATAATCATTGACAATCAATAAAGAGAAAATCCAAAGGAAAATCAAACTGTATCTTGAACAAAGGAAAACAGAAACACACCATACCAAAACAAATAGAAAGTAGCAAAAGCAGTCCTATGAGGTAAGGTCATAGCAAAAAAACACCCATAATAACAAGACCAATCTCAAATAATCAACCCCATTTTATACCTCAGGGAACTAAGAAAAGAACAAATATCCCAAAGCAAAAGTAAATGAAAAAGAGTAGAAAACAATAAAAGTAATCAACAAGACTAAACTGATTTTTTAAAGATAAGCACAGTTGAAAAAACATTTGCTAGACTAAAGAAAAAAGATTCAAAGTAAAATTGAAAATAAAACAGAAGGCATAAAAATTGACACCACAGAAATATATGAGATCATAAGAGACCAGTATAAACAAATATGGACAGTCCCCTATATGAAATAAAGCATAATTCTCACAGAGAAAGACACTGTGTGGTATCTTTTGTATGCTGGATTTTAAAAAGCTGAACTCACAGAAACAGAGAATAGAATGATAGTTGTCAGGGTCTGGGGGAATACAGGAATAGGAGATGTCAATCAAAGGATACAATATAGTGATCATGGCTAATACTTTATTATCAGTCATATTTATGAAGAGACTATATTATAATCATCACCATAAAAACAAAACGATAATTATGTGAGGCAATGGGGATGTTAACAATGCTACAGTGGTAATCATTTTGCAATATAAAAAATGTACAAAATCATCATGTTTTATAACTTAAATTTACATGTTATACATGTCAATTATATAAAACCAGAAAAAAAATTCTTGGCTGGCACTCAGATGATACTTCATCAGTATATTTTAATAAGTAAATAGGTAGCATGAACATATTTGTGTGCAAAGAACTGTGCTCTGCATTATTCATGGCAAAAATACGGAAATTAAAGTTTAAGAAATTAAGTAGTTTTTCCAATGTCATACATTTAGTAATTTGATGCTGGAACCTGGAATCAAGCCCATATTTTTTTTTTATCTGAATCAGAGCTTCTATATATTCAAAATTATGTTACTAATGTGTCTGCAAAAATATATTTCACCTAAATCCCCATATCTTGTTTTTGCTTTCTTCCAACCATAAACTCATCTGGACAAAGTGATTTAGCAGAAATGAAAATATTTTTAAGTTATTTTAGCACTTATTTTCCAGTAACAACATAAGGCCATTCTTTCAAAAACATTCCCACTTTTTTAAAATGGAAAGACAGTAAAATCAACAAATGAGTAGGCTAAATAAAATGAAATAAATATTTAAAATGTAATGCCAAAATACTGATTAGGAAAGGGATAAGGAAGATGGGTAAATCAGGTAATGGTGTCCATTGTATGATGGATAGAATTGGATGCTCAGTGGTGAACTTAAGTTAGCATAAACAGACATTGATGTATAACAACACATAGCTGAAACTCCTATGTCATAATGTTACTTCAATAAAAAACTTTAAATGAAAAAGTTTTGAAAGAAAAAAGTTATTTCTTCATTAACAGGTAAATTGAAAAAGTACTGTCAAGACCCATGTTGTTACACTAAATTATTCCCTTTCCTTTCCTAAAGGAAATGGTATTATCAACCTCATGCCACACAAGGCTTATACTGCTCTGCCTCATGGTACTGAATTAACCTTTACCTGACATTTCTAGGTAATCATTTTGGGAGTGAGCCAATAAATCATTTAATAAAATGAAAATGGAATAGCTTTGCAGAAAGAGTATTTGCTAGTTTTAAGAACTTCTAAATAGAGGCAATTGCACTCAACAACAAAAATAGCTTTGTGTCACCAAACACAAATGAGTACATTGGCCTGCCACAAAGACATCCAGGAAGTATCTGGTCGTGAATCAAAATGGGCTTCTTAATGACAGTCTCAAACATGGACAACAATCCCAACAGAGCTGTCTTCCTTACTCTCTTCTCATTCTGTGGCCACTGAGCTTTTGCAATAGAACAGAAAAAAAACAAATTGCTTTTGCAAGGGCATTGCATCGTTGTCTGGTACAAAAACTGTTACCTAAAATTCCTTACCATCTAGCTCAAAAGATAGCTTGTCTTTGGAGAGAGAAGTTGACATCCATTTTATAACATGGAAACAAAAGTTGAGTCACCTTGAAGATAATTCAGTTCTACAAAAGGTCATACAAAGCCCTCAGTTAGGCCTGTATAAAAAATTGGGCACCACGAGTTATTTGTCAGTGCCTTAGCTTCATTCCTTGATATTGCAGGTTGGTTTCTCAGAATGAAGGGAGTGATATGCCTAAAGAGATTATAGACTGAATTGAAAGGAATCTGAAATCCTTAACTTTTGAGATCTGAAATTAGGACAACAGGAAGAGGAGTCCAGAATAACATCAATCAAGACTGAAAAGACAGAGAAATAAAATTACCTTGAATTATGAGCCTTTCACTCTGGCAACTACAGCATAGGAAAGGAAGGTAGATTTAATAAGAAAAAAATAGCTCATAGGTGCCACTTCCTCTGAACAATTTCCTCAACTGAGTTCTCAGATGAAGATCTGCCACTTCACTTCAAATATGGACACTCACATAGCAATGTTTACCGAGGATTTTCAGCAATACTAATTGGCTTATAAGAGTAATGCCTTTGCTGCATCTAATAATTAAAAGTACAGTATAGTGGGGATGTAGGATTTTTCCTTCTAATAATGATGAAACCAGAATTCTCTTTACTCAAAGAAAGACAAGCCATTTGTTTGCAGTCCACAAAATAAGGAAATTTTGCATGTCTAGGAAGTTGACACAAACATATCAGTCATTACCTGGGGGCAATTTTGTCCTTTCTTAGGGGACATTTGCCAAAGCTTGGAGAAGTTTCTGTTTGTCACAACTGGTGCTTCTACTGGCACCTAGTCAGGGATGGTGTGAAGCATCTGAAAATATAAAGGAAAGGTTCCCACAACAAAGAATTACCTGTCCAAAATGTCAGCACTCAGGTCAAGGAATCAGGTCAGAGGAATCCAAGACAGGTTTGATTATTTTATTTGTATTTAAACTGACAACCAGTACATTATGGGGAGATTTGTGTTTAAAAGTTTAACAAAATACATTGAGCCACTAAACCAAATTTCAACAAAAAGTCAGGATTGCTATATAATATCTAGGAGCAACTTTGGGTCTCCTAAAATGAATTGTCTGATTTGTAATTTAATATTAACATTGTGAAATTCTGGTCATATAGAACAAGTTTTGAATCCTAGCTTCATTTTTTTTTAAGATTTATTTAATTATGCATAAAAGAGCTGGGGTACAGGCCAGAGTCGCAGAAGGTGAGAGGATTCACCAGAGACAGAGTGGGGAGCAGAACAGGCAGATGGACTGAAATACACTGCTGAGGAGTGCAGCAGGCAAGGCAGGAGAGGTCTGCTGAGCCATGTGGGTCCCTTCCCTGGCCGGGGATAGAACTCCAGCTGCTGTGCTGTGGATGCTTCACAGATGCTTCAACCCTCTGCACCACCAGGGAGGCGCCCTACTTTATATTAATAAGAGGTTCTATTATGGAATACAGATTCAAATACCTCACTTAAAAATTATGACTGTACTTACCTCAGGGGGTTGTTGTGAAAGTTAATTTAAATAGCACATATCAAAATATTTAGCACATTAACAGCTTAATGTTCAATAAGTGTTTTAGTGACATTAATCTAACATAGGGAGGTGTCACAGATAAAACTTGACAATGATTAGAGAACTCTGGCAATTTCCCATTTCTAATATGTCCCTTCTTTTGGAAATTTTGACATTCAAATGTCAGTTTAACCACTAAGTTACTGAAAGGCAGAGAAAAGCTTACTTCGAGCTGATTCTAAATTATGGAATTTTATTAATGCTGATATCAAGGGAAATCTGTATCACAAAAAATAAAGCTGCAGTTACACAGCATTCCATAGTTCTATTATCACAGAACCTCAAGTATTAGATGGCTAATTTCAGGATAGTCATGCATCATTTAATGATGTTTAGGTCAATGACAGACTGCATATGTGACAATTTCCCCAAAGGCTACCCCACACAGCAGAGGCCTATAGTAACCTAGACCATATAGGCTTGTATAATTACACTTGATGACAACTGCACATTGACAAAATAATCTATGAATTTCTCAGAACATTTCTCCATTGTTAAACAATACAAGACTGTATTGTAAAATCTCACCTGAAGAACTACAAATACACATTTAGGGAATAACGATGACATAGGAAGTCACATAATTTTGTTGGAAATGATACATTTAGGAGTTTATGCAAAAAAAAAAACATAAAACAAAAAAATTTAGATGATTGTCAATTTCATATAAGCCATACATAATTTAGAGGTTAAAAACTGAGTGAATCCTAAACTTCACAATATGAATTTCTTAGGGAATATACCCACTTCCTATAATAGGGAATCATCCAAGATACTATCCTAGGATGGGGCCTTCCTTGTGCCTCAAAGGGTTGAGTGCCACATTGTGGGGCTTCCACAGCCACCACATCGCTAGTTCGATCCCTGGCCAGGGACGTGACCCACATGGCACAGCAGGCCTCCCCTGCCTCACCCGCTGCTCCCCTCAACAGTGTACATCAGTCGATTTGCCTGTTCTGTTCCCTGTTCTATGGTAAATCCTCTCACCCTCACCCTCGCATCTCTGGCCTGTACCCCAGCTCCTGTGTGCATAAAATCTTAAAAAAAAAAAAAAGATACTATCCTAGGGTGCATCTCTCCATGCTATTTCCTTGATTCATAAACCTTCCAGCTAAAAGCCAGCATCACTGTTTCAGTGCTCCAATGGTCCATACATGCACATAATTTATTGTTCTAAGAAAGTAGCACAAACTATAGCCATCATGTGATTTATACTTTCTCATGCCAAATTTGTTACACATGTCATGATCTTGGTCTGAGAGATATGGATTTGGCCTTGTTTTCCTCTCAAGTATAATAATGAATGAACTACACAGGAGTTATAAAAGAAGAAAATCAGCTCTGTTATATGATTTGCCAGATACAGCTGTTATTGCCAATAATGCTTTAGAAGGCAGAGCTTTATGCGATATCTTGGAAAGTTTGAAATTAGCCATATATTTCATCAAAAAACTAGAGCAACCACAACACAAGTATGGAAGTAATGGAAAATCTGGAGCTAACAAAGCACCTGGCATATAGTAGGTAGTTAATAATATTAACTACTTAATATTACTAAACAAGTTCAAAATATCAGTATTTAAATTTACTCCTTTCTAGAAACATAGAGTGTAATTTGCCTCACAAACTTCCAAACTTATTTCAAATATCTCTAAGAGATTCTTTTTATTCTCTCACTATGTAAGAATTTGCTGCAGCAAATTATTTTGTATACTTGTTTAAATATAGTTTAAAATACAATGAGCACAAATTGATTGTTGGAAAAATATACTAAATCAGAGTAATTTATTTTAATTATATGACTAGAAAGGATATGTATTATTTTATCCATTGTTCATTATTTTCTTTAGGAAGCATTCTCTTCCCTATTTCATGAAATTCTAGGAACTCAGATTGAGAACTATTCAGATGGTATAAATAGAGAGCCTCAAGGGGAATATCTTTTCTCCTACATGGAGATATTATGCCTAAGAAATGCAGCCAATAGAAGAAATGTGATCAGGAGAATAAAGAGAAGCAGGAATGTAGTTTGTAATCATTACTAGCAGGAATTTGTTCATTATCTCAAGAATAACAGGAAACTATGATGCTATCAACGAGAATCAAGGAAGAGACAGCATGGTCATATTTACAGAGTTAAGATCACTGTGGCTGAAATGTGGGATATAATTTGAAGGCAAAATAGAGTGAGTGTGTTCAGTTCATTTCAGAGGTTATCGTTGACATTCAGGCAGAAATCAATGTGAACATTCCTTAATGAATACCAAATTTAATAACTCTAATAATATCTTGCAAAATTCCTTCATCATACTTATCTGTGCTACATTTATTTTACCTCCTGTGCCCTCCTAAAACTCCTCAGAGTTGCAGGGATTGTGTATTATTTACCTCTTTTAATTTAGTGTATAAAGTGATCAGTGATCTTAATACAGAATTGATATCCAACAAGTATTAATTCAAACAACATCTGCATAATCAAATGAGAAAGAATTGACACTAACTTTAATTGACTTTAAAGACATGGTTTCAAGAGGAACACTATTTCTGCATACATGAAAAACAGAGATGGAAATAAGTGCATAGATGAGCTCTCATTTATACCAACAACTTACATATCCACAGTCTCCTCCACTCCCCATGGCAGTCAGCAAATTTGACTTCATTTACCTTTCTTTTAATAAACATTATAAGAAATTTCTAAAAATCAGAAAATTATCACAAGTGGTAAGAAAGAAGAAAAGTGGAAATAGTTGGATAATTTATAGGACAAATCCTTTAGTCACTAAGCAAAGAGTTACCAAGAAACCAAGTCTATATTGGTATCAAGATTCAGAAGCAAAATTGAAAATCTAATTACTAATGTGACAGATTCTCTAACATTTTCACACACCCTCCAGTAAATCAACCTGGTAACATATGAAAAGGAGTCCTTTAAAGCTAACTACAGTTCTTCTTGTATTTTTCAACCCCTTTCTCCCACCACCTCAAGCCCCATCCCCCACCCCCATTGTCAGAAAGTGTATACCGTTTAACAGTGCTGCAATTCTAAAGATGGATGACTAAACTTTATGAAGGTCTAAACACAATCTCAGCTCTTCTTTTTTGATGCATAACCACCAGCTCCTAAGTTTGTTGTGGGATTTGTAATGAACCTTTCCCACTGGCTTAGTGAGATAAGGCAGATTCTAATTACTTAGTTTCAGGTTCTGAAATCATATTAAGCACAAACCAGCATAGAATGAAATCATGTTCTGACTGAAAAATCTGTCAAGCAATACTGAGTTATACTTTACAGAAGGTTACATTTTGTATGCACTATTTAGATTTTCAGTAATTCCATATTAATAAGTTTTTTATTATTTTACATGATTTGCAAATCTATTTAGATTACAAGAAAATATGTTATCTCTAAAATATTTATGAAATATATGCCATACTACGAACAGGTTTTCTTAAATAAATTCAATTCTATAGATAATGTAATAATTTATTTTCACATTTGTACCTTGGAAAATATATTTTAGTCTATAAAAAGTCTCACCACAATTGCAACATTAGTTAAGAAGACTATACAGACTTAAATTCATCATAAAGAAGGTACAAGAGGTCAAAATTGATAACTGTATTATTTCTATATGCCCTACCTATGGTCAAAGATGAGTTGGTTTCTGAAGTTGGAGTAATTTCCATTTGTTTTAAAGAGTAAACATGACTGTTATTCACTGTAATAGTCAATATAACAGTATAAAATCTTAACTTTTTACATTTAGTTATTATTTAGCTATGTTCTTAGCTCTAGATTCAGTAAACAGATGTTCTTGTGAGCTCTGGATGGAAATTATGTTGGCTGAATTCCTTAAACCAGGAAGATAAAGAAGCATTTAAATGAATTTGACTTGTGCCTTTGAGTAAATGCCCTGGGAAAATTATTTAATTAATTTCCTACCCCAGAAGATATAGCTTGATAATTTTCATTTATATGAAACTTAGGACATTGTATATTTTGTGTATGGCTCAGTTTAGGCCACATTTATGTCACATTAAAATGACATTCCTGTATGAAAGCATAAGTGAAAAGTGACCTCATATGTCAATTAAGTCTTTATAACAATATAGCAATTGAGAGCAGATGTTGTAATTCTCTGAAGAAAATCTAACACCCCCAAAATCTAAGAACATTCCATTAATGTCCATGCTTATGGTCACCTGATAAGGGAAATTAGGCAATTTAAATAATGTCTTTAAATATTTTTGGAACTCAATGGATCCTTCAGAACAGAGTCCATGTCTCTTCTACTTTCATCAATTCACAACAAAGCCTGTGGTTTTTTAATAAATATCTCAGCTCTTTTTATGTTTCCTGCATGGTGTTCAGGTATATAAGAAAGAATAAGCACAACCTGAACCTCTATGGCTTGCAAAGGATGGTTCACAACATTTCTTTTAATATGGTAACATAGTAATATGGTAACATTATCTGGAAAACAGACTCCAAGGTTACTACTTACCCAAGTTCATAAAGACATGACAGAACTAGGACCTAAACCTGAAATTTGTGATTATAGAGCTAGTGTACTTTTCTACAGGTATCTTTTAATATGATGCCTAACCTATAAAATATAGGAGCAACTGAAAATAAAATGTAACACTTATAGGAAAAGTTAAGTGGCATACTAAAGAGTAGATAGGATACTAAAGTAGCATACTAAAGAGTAGAAAGGATTGATCAACATTAAATTAGTGACCTATACTAAAATAATGCCTAGGATAAAGAGAGAAAAGAAAGAAATGTTAGACCCTGAGATGGCTTTCTCAGAAAATAGACATATCTAAATAATTTATGGATTTTTCTAAATAACCTTTCAAAACTGAGCAATACTATACAAAGTTTCACATTAAATGGTACTGGTCATTGCTGGAGAGAAAAAGAAAAAATAAAGTCTTTGTTGAAAGAAAAATAAAGTCTCTTAGCATAAAGAAACCAACATTTTATGTGACTACTTTTTAGGAACTCACAAAAAAATCTCGGCTAAAAATAACTTTTGTATAAAGCAAGTGGATTGGATAAGAGCGATCCATCAGGAAACTCATTTCAGCTTTTAAAATGTACATGTTGGACCCCCTGTTGGCACAAGGGGTTAAGCACCACACACACTATGGTGCATCTGCAGGTACTGCAGCAAAAGTTCAATCCCTGGTCAGGGAGGTGACCCACATGGTGCAGCAGACCTCTCCTGTCTTGCCCGCTTCTCCCCTCAGCAGTGTGTTTCAGTGGATCTGCCTGTTCTGCTCCTCACTCTGTCTCTGATGAATCCTCTCAACCCCTCCACACCTCTGGTCTGTACCTCAGGTTCCTGCATTCATAAACAAATCTTTTTTTAAAAAATGTAGATGTTACTCTTCAAAAGCCTGGTTATTTTATTATATGGATTATTCTAAGTAAAACGTATTTCAAACTAACTTAAGCTAAAGATATAAGCAAACTTAAATAAGCCTCTAAGGGTTGAGGGTTGAGCCTAATTCAAAACTGAAAAGCGAGAAAAATTAAGAGGATATTATAATAATCCAAAAGAGATTATGATGGCAACCTTGACTAGTATGTGAGTAGAGATGGTAGCATAGGAAAGACATTTCTGAGGGAAGAAACAACGGCAACTTTTAAATTAATGGACATTGGAGGTGAGACAGAAAGCAACAGCTGAAGGAAAACTTACTTTGATTTTGTGAACAAACAACTGAATAGATTTCATGGTAGTTTGAGATATAATAAATACTACAAGAAATATCCACACAAATACTTTAATCCACATGGAGTTAATAAGTCAAAGGAAAAACCATATAATGCAACTTTACAAGAGAAAACTCTTCCGCAAATGAAATATAAATATGTATCATGAACTAGAGTATAATGGTTGCAATCCTGAGCTTCTGAGAGCTTTGAAAACAAAATAGGATAAAAACCATGTTTTCAATACATACATTAATACATAATTATAGAAAATTGTCTATATTTTCATTAGCGGATTTAAACTATATCCCACATCAAGGCACTCTAGCGTTGGGAAAAAAAAAAAAAAAGCCAGACAGATTACCTGGTAGCTCTAGCTCTTTGGAATGAGGAACTTGAAGATCAAAGAAGTTAATTGGCTGATAGGAGACATCAGTATTAGAGAGCTGTGTTCCCAGTACTCAAATTAGTGTTTCTTGCCCTCTTCACATTTTATTGACTCAGTAGTTAATGTTTCAGCATCTACTCTTTGATACCATGGGAAGACAGTCTGGTCCACTGACCCAGGTTCTTAAAATGCATTCTGAACACAATAATTTGTATACAAAAGCTGTAATACAAAAAAGAACAGAAGGGCCAAGCAAGTGGTTTGATGTTGCTTTTGTGCTCAAAAGAGAAAAAATAGGTCTCAGTTAATATTTCTTGCCAGGCACTAGCTAAATGCTTTACAGGACTTCTCTTATTTAATCCTTACAATGCACCTTTATAAAAGAGTTATTATTAAACTGACTTTTGATTTGAGGACATGCTGAGAGCATTTGAGAAAGGTACACAAGGTAGCATCTGTTAAATGTTCAAACCCAGGTGGTGTCTCCAACTACTGTATCCCAGGGCTCACACACCATATTCAGAAAAGTGATAAAAATATGGAGAGATCATTAGATGTGCATTAGGGCATAAGTTATATGTAGCACTTCTGGTTCTAAGAGAAGACACATCATGTCAAAGGTAGCATATTGCAGTATCAGAAAATGCACCCTATTTATTGCAGGAATGGCAAAGTACATGAGCTAACATGGAAAAATTGACATAGAAAGTTAAAAAGGGGGCATGGGGGGCCTCCCTGGTGACACAGTGGTTTGAGTGTTGCACTGTGAAGCATCTCCAGCCCGAGAGGGCACCCACATGACACAGCAGACCTCTCCTACCTCGTCCACTGCTCTCCTTAACAGTGTATTTCAGTCGATCTGCCTATTCTGCTCCCTGCTTGGTCTCTGGTGAATCCTCTCACCTTTCACAACTCTGGCCTATACCCCAGCTCTTGTATGCAAATAAATAAATCTTTAAAATAAGAGATAGGGAGCCTCCCTGGTGGCGCAGTGGGTTAAGCAACACACTATGAAGCAAACCACAGCCACTGCAGCATGAGTTCGACCCCTGCCTCCGGCCAGAGAGGGGACCCACAAAGCACGGCAGACCTCTCCTGCTGTGCCAGCTGCTCCCCTCAGCAGTGTACTTCCCTTGATCTGCCTGTTCTGCTCCCTGCTTTCTGTGGTGAATCCTCTCACCCCCTCCCCCACACCTCTGGCCTGTACCCCAGTGCTTGTATGCATAAATAAATCTTTAAAAAAAAAGGGGGGGGGGAATGGGGACTTAAGGAGTCAGAAATTTCCTAATCAGCAGTAGGCGATATTATAACTTTCTGGGCGCAGGAGAAGCAGATTCAAAACAGACTTTTACTAACATTAATCTGGCAGGAGTATGGAATTTAAAAAGAGAGAAAGAGCAAAGACACAAAGCAGCACTGAAATATTTTGAAATCAAGGACAGCAGCCTACACTAGAAATAATTACCAGCCAGATTTGTTTAAGGAGTCCTCATCACCAATAACAACACACCAGATTTGTTTCTTACCAGCTATGAAAAAAATGCCCTCACTTCCAATGTTTGTTTTTACCCACTGGCACCATTTTCAATTATAATGATGCTCAATAATATCTGGAGTAATTGAAATGTTGATGCTTAATAACCCAAAAGTCTTTTTGGTTTTGTTAAGTGTAAGATTATTCAGGACTGACTCGTTATTAAAAGAGTCCCTAAGTAAAATAGAATCATTGGCTATCTACCTGAAATCTGACCTGGATTATTTGTGCCTTAGATGCGTTGTACAGCAAAGGGCAGGTCCGTGTGCATAAATCTTTGAGAACTCGGTACATCACCTGATAAAGAAATTATAATCAGTGCCTGGTCCTCCATTTAAAAACAAAACAAAGCTAAGTGAGCCAGAAAGAGAAAGCTAGATAGTGGATGTTTTCACTGTTATGTGGAATCTAGAAAAACCAAAGGATCAAAGAAAAATGGTAAGACAGACCCTTGAATGCAGAGGGTAGATCTGAGACAGTCAAGAGGAGGGGGCAGAAGACAGAAAACAGGAGGGGAAGGGAGCCAGGTGAAGTGTGGTGAGAACTGTGGCACTCTGGTGATGGGAAAACTATGGTGACCATGCCTTAGAGAAAAATCCTATACTGTGGAAAAATAATAAGGCTTTAAAAAAAAAAAAGGAAAAGTGCTTTTCCTCAAGATGGCCAATGGACTTGATTATGCATACTTTCCACTGCATCACAAAATGTTAAAAAGACATATTCAGGAGTTAGAGTTAATAAAATTAACAAATTTGTAGCCTCAGCGATGAGATTCTTAAAAAATAAAAGTGAATAACCAAAAGACGGTTCCTATAAAGGAATATTTAATTCTAAAGAATCTAAAGAAATTGTGACTTTTTTTAAACAAGGCAGTAGAGTATGAAGTAAAAAAGAAATTTCCTAAGAAATGAATTGATTGGATGAGATAGACCTTTCTAAAGAGTCTTCCTCTACCATTTTAGAAAATGGAACACCTATTTTGAGCATTTTTCACCAACTCTATTTTCAAGATATGGCAGAAGTTAGAAATTGACCATGCTAGAATACAGACCATGCAAATAGCAAAATGCTATGAATTTGAACATCTTTTTTACAAAATCAGTTTCTCAACAACTTCACTAATTTGCTATCACTAATTATATATTTTCCAATTATTCCCTGTAGCTAAGGACCTTGAATGTGGCACCTGAAGTAGAAATGTAAGAGTATTGTTGAAATGAAGAATAGGGTATACTTTTGTTTTTTAAACAACAGAAGTCTTCTAAGACTTATGATTTTCCCTTTGTTCTTGCATATTCAATGTTTTATTACCTACTGAATATTTTTAAGATTATGTTATTTAAATATAAGTCTAGTTCAGTTGTTTTCAAATATGAAAGTGCTTTTGAATCATATAAGACAATTATTAAAACACAAATTCCAGAATCTTTCTTTGAGGATTTCAGATTATGTGGATTTGTGTTGGGGTCTGAGAATTTGCATTTCTAACAAGTTCTCAATGATTATCTATGCTTCTGGTCAGACCTCACACTTTGAAAACCATTTGGTCTTGTTAGTTATATGTTATCAACTAGAAAATTTACCAAAAATTGATTTTTAAAGACTAACTTTCTGATGAAAATCCTTCTTAAAGGGAGTGGTCTCCATTCTTCATAATGCTACCAGAAACAATTCCATTTCTTAGTAAAAATCTCTCTAGTGTTGTTAGCTATCATTTGGACACTGATTCTCATTTTTCAGAACTTAAGTAAATGCAACTAGCAAGTAGGCTACTGTGTCCCCAGAATATTGTATCTCTGAAGCGTGCCCTTAGTAATTTGTAGAGAAATACCTCTGATAGCTAAGATTACCCTTTGTTTTTAAAGGCTACAGCATTTAATAAGCATAAAAATCTCAAACAAATGTGACACTAAAAATGCTAGCAGTTCAAAATCTAGCCTTTGTAGGTTTTTGCTCTATATATCCCTCCCCCTCCCCTCACCCCCCCCCCCACACACACTTACTTCCAGGGTTTCAATTCAAGATAGTGACACAGAATCCTGAATTCACCTATTCCCATGAATACATCAAATCTACAGCTACTATGAAACAAATTTTTCTGCAAAAATTACCTGAAGGCTGAGTGAGCAACTCCTACACTTCAGGCAAAGTAGAGAAGCAGCACACAGAGGCTGGTAGGAGAGGCTGAGGCAATGTGTGGTCACAAACTCCAGGGCTTTTATAGAGAGGACACTGGGCCTGGAGCTTCTCACTGAGCAGTCAAAAGGGATTTGAAATTCACACCCGGCACCCCAACATTTGGGACCTACCTGCACCTCTGAGAGGAAGACCAAAGCATCTGGCCTGAAAAATGGACAGGACTCTAACCCAGGAGACCCATAGGATTGAGAAATAACTCTGAAAGGGCTGCACATTTGACTCACCCAACAAGCAGAGGCCCAGCTCTGAGTGGCTGATCTCAGGCAGACTCTAAGAGGTCCTTTTGCCTCTTAGAAATTCTCCACTCCTGAGAGGCAGGCAGTGACTGAACACATGCATCCAGGAGCTGCCTGCTCTTCTCTCACAACAGAGCCTGGCGGTGCCATCTTGATGCTCCCCTCAGTCCACTTCTTTTACATTTATTTTTGTTGTTTAACTCTAGACCTTTCATTTTCTTTTTCTCTGTCCCCCACAAGTGACAACTTTATGTCCCCCCCTCCACCTCGCTCCAGCAAGTGGACCTCATGTTGCCACTCATGTCTACTGTGCACAAGAACACCTGTACCTCTCAGGCTGACAGCTGATGCCCTCGTGTGGGACAGATGCAGTTATCAGTCTTTTCCACGTCCTCCCGCCATTAGCAGGATGCCACCACTAGCCCGGGGCATGTGCACCTATGATTATGGACACCTGAGCCCAGAGGGCAGGGGGGTGTGCGCATGAGTAAATGCTGTTGTAAATGCTCACACCTGTGCCCACAGAGCTGGCCAAAGGGGGCAGGGTTACTCTGAGGCGAGACCACGAGGACTAGGAAACCCGAACGCCAAAGAGAGACCAGAGAAAGGGTAAAGATTCTCTGGGGGCCAGAGGCTTGGTTGCTACCAGCCAGGCCAGGCCCCTTGCCTCCCTACCAGGCCTACCTGCCCACCCTGGGCTGATTGCAAAACACCCCTGTTCTGCAGCTGCCACTCAAAGGGTGCCCCTTGATCACTCAGCTCCAGTGGCCAGGAGAGCACTGTGCTCCTGGCTGACAAAGAAGGCAGTTCTTTGCAAACCACCACCCTACAGGGGTTGCACAGCAGCTGATACACACCCTGATAAGTTTAAATCAAATTAGAACAATACTGGGTCCTCTAAGCTAGTTGCCTTCACCAAAACCCTAGTCACTGGCAGTGTCTCTTGTGAGCTAGTTGGCCCCATCAGCACCAGCAACACCCTAATCACCTGCAGTGTTTTCTGTGCCACTGTCTAAAAAGTTTATGAGCCCAGCATTTGCTAACTTAGTGCTTGCTGTTAGTGTAAAGAAATCACAAGGCAAAGGAAACTGAAATACAAAAGCTAGATTCCAGGTGCTAACTTTGATAGTCACTGACTTCTTCCCTTTTCTCCCTTGGAAAGTTTCAATAAAACTTTTTGTTTTTACTTCTACATCTTAGTCTATGCTGATTCTTCCACAACCCATGCCAAGATAACCTAGACCCCTGCCCACCACATCCTATCCCTCATCTCTCTGATGGAGGAACAGAAAGAAGCAAACTCTGAGCCGGTGAATGATATCCCAAATAAACTCCACCTCTACAGGGTAAATGGAAATGATCAGGTTTTTTCTGCCTCTGCCATCAGCCTCAGTGATCAACACATGTGGTCTTACAAGTATTCCTGAAGGCAGCACCAGGAGATGGTTTGGGCATGCGTGAGAGTGCGCACCTGAGCCAAGAGGCAGAGCATGTAAGGGTAGTGGGAGCACAGGATGGTGCAGCAGAGAGCAGAGGAGACCAAGAGAGAACCCTAGAAAGCCCAGAAAGGTTGATGATTCACTGGGACCTATAAGTCTTGCAAGACACCTGGCCCCCTGGCCTCCCTGCCTGCCCTGCACCTGGCTGCCTCACTACAGATGGTGTAGAAAGATTATTAAAAGCCTGAAAAAAGACATTGAGAGCTCCAGGACTTTTCATTTACCCAACTTCCCCGACCCATAAAAATCCTGCTCTGTGCCTTGCTGGCACTCCAACCTCCTAACGTTTTCTGTGAACTCCAAACCTACTGAAGAGGCCTCTGGCTTGATAATACAAGTCTGATCCTGACTTCCTGAATGTGAGGTCACCAGGAACTATGGATGGAATTAAGCAGTGAGGCTTGGCTTATAAGTGAACACATACAGACTTGGGCTCTTGCTTCTCTGGCTTCAGCGTGCACCCTAGTACTGCTAAGAGACACATGGAGGAGAGACATGCAAAGTAGAAGAATGCTTGGAAGTGACACATGAGTGAGACTCACCTTGGGAGGATGCTCCTGGTCTTGGCAGAAAATGGCAGCCGTTACCTCAATGTACATTTTGCAATTTCTCTTTCTCCTTCTATCCCAACACTGGGACCTGCCTAATGCTATTCCTGTGGTTCTTTGACAGAAAGTACCATAGACTAGTAATAAACTTTCTGACCTCAGTGGCTCCATGTGGTGCCAGGAAGGGCACAGAGCAAGTTCTCGATGATTCCAAGCAGACGGGGTAAAGGAGGAGTCCTGGAGCTCTAGGTGGCTTTTTATGCTCTTATTATCAGAGACGACCAGGTACACTGAAAGCAGGGGTACCGGGGGAGCTAGGTGTAGAGTTGTTACCGGGCGGCAGCCGGCAGGAGGAGTAGCCTCTGGCTCCCCTGAAAGTTAGTGTAGCAGGCCTTCCTCAAAAGCCTTTTATGTAGCGGTGTGCTGCCTAGTTCGTGGAATGGACCAATTGGGTGTGAGCCTTGGGTTGATTGACACCAGACTCCGCCTATCAGCACAAGTTAGTGATGGCCTAGCCCGTCTTGTGAATTGCACTTCCTGGGTTCTGGAGCAGGCCAAGATGGACCAATCAGGTGCAGCCAAAATGGACCAATCAGACTGTTGGGGGGGCACCTGAAGACGTGAATATAACTTCTGGTCCAAGGGAGAGAGGGATTTGTTGGGAGACATTTGAGGAGTTCGATGGGAGACATTTTGAAGAAAGAGCTGACGGGGATTCAGAGCGACCTGGAGGAGCAGACGGAGAAGCAGCAGCAGAGGAAGAAGAGCTCCTGCAGAGGATGAGGAGAAGACAGTTCCAGCCTTCGAAGGAAGGAGGGAAGCCTCCAGCCACTGCCCTCTGAGGAGAGAGAGAGACTGAGACTCGGTCCTGGCTGTGACACTGACTGGAAGGAGCACCAAAGGCCCTGGGCCAGGTGTCTCAAAGAGCTGTCTGTTGGTGGCATAGAACTGGTGACTGCCAACGCTGATGCTGTCTGGATGAAGCAGCCAGCCTCTTGTGGATATTTAAGCGCTCTCGTTTCCCCGTTTGTAAATAAACCCCATGACTGTTGTTCCTGTAGCCTGAGGTACCTTGCAATTGTGCACGCGGGTGACAACCCATAGACAGTGACCTGTATCGGGCACTGTCCTCTGATAGGCTATCGCCCCTGTTGCTATAGCCCTGGATTCTGGTTTGTGACCTTTTGGCCTTTAGGGGCTTTTTGGGACCTCTGACCCCTGTCTCAGTCAGAGCGGCCTCCTCCCCTGCCCACCGTGTTTCAGAGTGGCACATCTCACTTTCTCGGCTGCCTTTCTGCTTCTTTTCTGCTGCCACTCCTGCTTCTCTTTTTCTCCTATTCTGCTCTGCTGCTCTCTTGGTGGCCTTGTGACGCCGCCCTTATACACGCATGTCCAACCCAGGTGTGCCCACTTGTGCATGCCCAGTTAGGCATGCGTGCAGAACCGCAGGTGTCCATCATTACACCAATGGTGGTAGGGTGGAAAAGCCTGATAACTTTTCTCTGACCCTACACCCCACTTCAGGCCAAACATGTTTGGCTCAGTAAACAATGTATACCATACTAACACATCTATTTGCACTTTAATTTGCACATATATTGCAACTTTAAATGCTGTTGACTGATAGGAAATTAGTTTGGTGGAGGGTGAGTAAAACATGTGCACATATGGAACTGCAAAATTGTAACCCCCAAAGTTAAAATTAAATAAGTACTGCTGCATAAAGGTCTAATTTCCAATCAGTTTGAATCTAGAAACTTGACTGGAATTGTCCCCTTTGGGACTCTGACAGTTCCTGGCACACCTTCAACTACTGGGAACCACTTAAAATAAAAAAGACTGCTTTGGCAATCACAAAGACTTGAGAGTTGAGGCCAAGAACTAGGGCAGGGTTGATAAGTTTCATCTCCCACATGAGGCAATTATTCAAGATTGGGAGAGGTGGTTGTTGCATCTAATGCACAGAAACCAACACAGAGAGGCAAGTAAAATGAAGAACAAGATAGAACTTCAGGAGAAACCATAATGAAATGGAGATAGTTCACCTGATAAAGAGTTCAAAATGCAGTCATGCATCAGTTAACAATATTTGGGTCGTGGATAAACCACATATATGATGGTGGTCACAAAAGGCTGTGCCATGCAGGCTAGGTCTATCGTAGGCTATAGTATCTAGATACTCTGTGACATTCACATGAGGAAACCATTCACAACATATTTCTGAGACAATTTTGCCATCAGACTGTGATGCATGAACTGTAATGGTCAAAAAGATGCTGACAAAACTTGGAAGAATGGATGAATACTGAGACAGAAAATGTAACAATGTACCAAGTCTATTTCCATATTTATTATTGTCCACTTAAGTTGGAGCATTTGCCTGCCTTTCCTATAATCTAACTTTCACCCTCCTCCCAAAAAATAGAGAAATATCTCTAGTTCCCTGTTAGGGATGTTGTGTAAACTATGTAACAAATGATGGTTTATGTTAAGCAATATAGTAATCTCATTTAATTTTTTAGTTGCAAAACAAAGAGGGAAGATAAAATAGTTATTAAAATGTCAGGGGACTAGTTAAATATCAAGATCCCTATTTTAAATGGAGCATTATGCATGCATCAAAGACTATCTATGAGTTCATTCACTGATAGACGCATCTGCTTGTTCGTCCATTAAGCTGGTATGAGTACCTGCTATATATGAAGAACTATACACTGGGAATACAGGACTGAACGAAAACAGAAGGTGCCCTTGTGGATCTTACAGTTCAGTGGGCATGGAGATATGGGCAGTCATGTTAATAAAAATATTCTAAATTTAAAAAAGATATCCAAAGTAAAGAAACAAGGTATTTAGAGCCCATTACATGGAAAAAAATGACTGACCCACATATCAAAGGCTAGACAAGAGTTCACAGGAAATGACAGTCTCATGTAGAGATCTGAAGTTTAACAAGAATTAATCAGGTAGAATGAGAACAGTATTATGGAGAGAAGGAATATCCCACAAACCCATGGCTGAGCAAGATGATTCAAGAATGTTGGGAAAATGGAAGGAGAAAGTACAGTTCTTGTACTGGAAAGAGTAGAGAGAGGGTAAGACATACTGGGTAAATCCTGAGAAGATTTTACCATAACATGAATTTTAATTAGCCTATGAACACTAGAAAGTCATGGGTGGGTAATAAGTGGGAAGATAGAAATGCTTTTGCCTAAATGATTAATACTCTGGTTGCTTTGCAATTGTATAAAATAAAATTTATTTTTAAATTAACTTCACCTTAACTTCTTTAATGCTGCTAAATAGAAAATCTATGTTCTTATCTGATAGCCTCATATTTCTTAGGAACAGAACTTTATTTTTTCTCTACTATTTTGACTGAGCATCTGAGAAAAATCATTTGGTACAGAATCAAATTGCTGTTCCTTATCAAATAAGCTTTTAGAAATAATTCTTAGTACTATTAAATATGTAGGAGTTGCATATTAAAAATGATCAAAAATAAAGTTTCTGAAGTGTCAGACCTCAAGGAACTTACCAAATTTATGATGGAAATCAAAAAAACTTTAGGTGTTGTACCTCCAAAGATGTCATTGATGTGTATGCCATGTAGGGTTTTGCCTACTTTTTCTTCTAGTAATTTTATGGTTACAGGTCTTATGT
>JAGFMF010011453.1:1590659-1618824 GCA_019455555.1 Galemys pyrenaicus | reverse complement strand
TATTAATAATAACAATAACAGCAATAAAGACACAGAAACCAAAAATGAAGAGTCAAGGACAGACTGGGGACACCTGGTGGGGAGGGGAGGGGGAGGGTTAAGGGAAGGTGGGAACACGAGGGACTGAGGTGATGGTGCACTGGTGAGATGGTGATGGGGAATACATGGGGATTACAATTAATGGCAAGTATATGTAAATTTTAAAATATTTTAATAAAAAAAAGAAAATCAAAAAAACTTTCATTAGAATTTATAATTTCAAAGTCTATATATTTAATGATTTCATTATGACAATTTATATTCATTAAATAATACCCAGTATGATGTTTATATTTACAGAGAAATAACTGTGCCAAGCCTAAACAATTCTTAAGCTGTGAATGACACCAGAGGAATGAACTTAGAGATACGACATATACCCCCCACAATCTCCATGAGAACTAGTGAGAGCCACATATACAATGTCTACGTTTTCTAATGACCACACTAAAAGAATTTTCAAAGGTTTATTTTTTTTAATTTACTTAACCCACTAGATCAAAAAATCTTAGCATTTCAACATGCAGTGAGTATAAAATTATTGAGATATTTCACATTCCTTTTCTCAGTTCTGCATTTGAAATCCAGTGGATATTTTATTCCCACAGTACATCTTAATTCAGAGTTTCCACATTTTGAGAGCTCAGTAGCCACATGGGTCAGGGGGCAGCTGGACCTCACACCACTGTTCTAGGAGGCTGTAGTGCTAATATCTTACTCTGTACCCATCACTGAACAAATTAGTAACCTTGAGAAAGTCACTTAATCTGTATGTTTCACTTTGTCATTTGTGAGTGGGCACTATATCCATTTTATTTGCCTAGAGAAGTTACAGGATTAAATAATAAATTTAAAAATAATTCAGTATTTCTCTCAAATTATCAGGAATGGCTTTTTTATACATTACTTTCATGATGATAACCCCTCAAAATTAATAATAAAACATATATATTTCAGTCTTAAAGGGAAGGAAATTTTGACATATTCTGCAAAATTGATGAATCTTAAACATTATGCTAAGTGAAATGTCAGACATGAAAGGACAAATATAAAATTCCACCTATATGTGGTTCCTAGGCTACTCGAATTCATACGGACGGAAGACAGAATGGTGGTTGACAGGACTGGAGATGGATGGAAGTGGGAAATTAGTGTTTAATGTGTAGTTTCCTTAAGTTAAGGGAGGAAAAGTTCTGGAGGCCGACACTGGTGATAGCTGAACAATGATACTGAATGTAAGGTTGAACTATATGCTTAAAAATGGTTATAATGGTAATTTTTATGTTATACATATTTTACCACAATTTTGAAGATACATAAAAAAGAGAAAGGGCATAGATTCTACCTCATAATAATTATTAAATTATTACTATAGAGCCATAGTCAAATACAAGTATACTTACCTATGTATATGCACATGTACATCTAGACACACCACACATTCCTTAACCATAATATATCCAGGTAAGCATCTGGATTGTTCCACCTTTCAGAATAAGGATGCACCAATTGCTCCTCAAGATACTACCGTCAACTCTTTTGGATGCACAGCCAGAAGCTGAATTGCTGGAGCATATAATCATTCTTTAATATTTTGAGAAATCACCCCACTTTTGGCACATCCTTGCCAACCCTTGTTATTTTCTGCCTTTCTGATTATAGTCACCCAGGGGGTGTGAAGTGGTATGTTGTGGTTTGAATTTGAAAAGTATTCCATTACTCTTGAAACTGACTGGTTTTGTGACTCACTTTGGTCAATGAAATATCATTACAGCAACTCAAGAACAAGCTTGCAAAAGTAATTGTGCTTGTATCTTTCGCTCTGCCAATAACATGGGAAAAGCATATTATCACACTTGCCTGTTATAGGAGGGAACATGAGGAACACAGCAGAGTTGCTCTCCCCATCCGAGAGGAGGCAATCCTACACAAAGTGATGGAAACTGATGCTCAGACAGAGAAGGAAGCCCAGCCAAGGTGAGCAAAGCCATTTAGCTGACTGATTGGACTGCAGAGTATCAGTGCGCTCCACTGACATCAGCTGAGCCCAGGTCAAACAAGGAAGCCCCTTAGTTTGAAGCTCAATAACAGCCTTTTTTTTTTTATTTTTACAGCACTGTTGTTGAAAATCAATAATTGATACAAAATCGATTGAAGGAAATCAAGAGTAAATTATTGTCTGAAAAGTCTGCAGTTCCATGATAATCCAAGTTAGAGGTAACTGGTAAGAATGCACCAAAGAGGAGATCAATTAAGTTAATATTGCCAGACTTCAGTGGAGCAGACCAAGAGAATTGGAAAGGAAAAATTAAATTCTGCTCTTTGAGTAAACCCCTTTTCCTGTATTTATTGATTCAGTCAAAACATGACTAGGGTACTTAACGCCAGAGACATTTTTCAAAAATTCCATGTTCTGAGAAAGCAAAGAACCAAGGGCATTAGTTTGTACTTACATAAGAACCAGAAATTTCTGAATCCAGGCATGAGTTTTTCTCACAGCTAGACAAATTTTGTGAAATTCTTACTACAAAATTTCCTTTTCTCTTCAACCCCATTCCTTATGACCTGAGGTCATCTCATTAGCCCTTCTGTTTTACACCTTGTCCATTACATTCCTTCCTGATCTGGAATCATAATATCCACTGATTTCTTCTTACAGCATTACTTGGACCTGTACATTTTAAGGAAACATGACTTGAGTATATGAATGTTATGCCTCATTTGTTACTGAAGATAGTTTTATTTCACCATGAAAACTCAAATTCCAAGAACTTAGAGACAATTATGGATTTTCTCCCTTTGGTTTCTCCCTCTACTTTGGATAGTATTCTCACAGTTGTCATTATCATCATTATTTTCATTACTCATGAAATGAGCCATAGAGCATACTCAAGCAGAAGCCGAGGGAAATTAGTGCCAATTTTTGTCCTGTGATCAATTTGAAATGCCTGGCTGTTTTGGTCCTGACTGCAAGAGATTAACAACATCTTAAGGCAAAAAGCTATTGATTAATTTACTTTCTAAAATGAAGGCCCTATTCCCACAAAGGATTTTTATTTCTGACTCATCAAATCCTTTATTTTGATTTTTAGTTTAACAAACTTGCTTTCATACATATCCTTTCCCAGCAATGTCAGATAATACAAAACCACAGAGACTTTATTAAATGCATTTAATGGAGGGGACATCATTACATTATGAAAAAACCTATCAAAAACAAATAGAATAATAGCTGGTGCTACTTTTGCTAGAAAAATATTCCTAAGATAGTTTTGCTACCCTATGAGAAATGTATCAACACCATCCTTTTGACATATCTGATTTATCTTGTCTTGATCTGTTTAACAATAATTTTTAACCTGAGCAACATCAGCCATCAAGACAACCAGGGATAGAAATCAAGTCCATGAACATGAATGGATATAATGATAGCTTTGTTTTCCCACTAAGCTATAAATGACTTTGCCTTCCCTTCAACTATGAAAGGAGGCAAAAATTTCTGGTGCTGTTGGCAGAATCAGTGGCTCTGTCATCGGGGGAATCAGATAGTTTCATATTACATTACAGTCATTGCAAATAGTTCAAAATATTATTCATGTTCACTACTACTTCCATACTATAGTAACTAGTAAAAGATAGTATTATTCATTGTGTTGAAGCTGTGTATACAATACTATGTCACATTTGTTTTTGTTTCTTGAAAGATATATTTTAGCATACCTTAATATTTTATTTTATACAGTTAATAACATTATTCAAATAGTCTTAAGTTGATGGAGCCATAAGAGGTCTGTAATCCACAAATGTTCAAGAACCTTGGCGGACCAGAAATATATTCACCGACAGCAAAAGCTTGTTGAATTTCTTAGCATCAGAAGAGCACACATTTAGTTAGGGGAATGAAATTTAATGAGTCACTGACTGAAAACTTAGTGCCAGCAGACCTGAGAAAAATTAAAATAAGCAACATCTGAAGGAGTTCTTTTCCTTTCTTGCACTCAGTGTCCTTCCTCTGGAGTCTGGGACCCCACAGACAACAAGCAGCATGCCCTCCTTACTTATAGTTCTCAGGTATAGACTTATTCCAATATGCTATTAAAACTAGGTTTGGGGGCCTCCCTGGTGGCACAAGAAGTTAAGTTGATGAACTGTGAAGCTATTCATAGCCACTATAGCCCAAGTTCGATACCTGGTCAGGGAGGGGACCCACATGGCACAGGCACTCTCCTTGCCCACTGCTCCCCTCAGCAGTGTATTTAAGTCAATTTGCCTGTTCTGCTCCTCATTTTGTCTCTGGTGAATCCTCTTATCCCCCACCCCCACACCTCTGGCCTGTAACCCAGTTCTTGTATGCATAAATAAATAAATCTTTTTGAAAAATGAGAAGCCAGGTCTCTATTATAAGCATGAAGAACGGATGAGTATCTTGATGTTCCGTGCCTTACTGGCAAATGATTTACATTTTTACATTGACAAGGGACAGTGTCCTGACTGATTAAAGACAGTTCTTAAATAGGAGAAAAAGAGAGAAAGCATCATTTACAATAGGGAGTTTATACTTCAATAGGGAGTTTATACTTCAAATGTCTCTATTTACCTATACTTCCAAAAATTCTAGAAAAGGTCAGGTTCAGCAGTATAATAATTGGCTACATTTTAAAACCAGATTCCCAGTTTGAGTTAGACTGGGGAACTGAATTCTACTCAGTTGCAGAATGAAAAAAAATAACAAAAATTACCCCAAAAGTTTTCATACCTATGCATGACCCTTTGGAAGTAGAATCTATGGCTCTGCTATTAGCTATTTTCATAATACATTTTGGATCAGTATTCTAAAATCCATTTGTTTTCCAAAACTCCACATCAGGCCCATCCACTTCATGCCATCTTCTTAGATAAGGATACTTGATTTTGAATTAATATATATTTATTTTTTGTTAAGACTAGAGGCGTATGTTATGAAACATCGCAAGATATTTCTCTCCCCCACCTTACCTCCCTCCACCCCTCTCCATATTTCTCTTTAATCTAGGGCACCCAGTTGATGGGTAAAGGAAAATTTTCAGTTGAAATTGAATAGGTTAGAAAAATTATATTCACTTTTCTCTGCCAACCTCAAGGGAAATGTACTAAGTGAGGATCACATGGAAATGGAGGTGTGTTCCGACACTTCCTGAGTTTTTATATTTAACTTCCTTTCCACTCAATACAAGAACACAGGGAGCCCACCTCCATTTCAGAGTCTGTTAGCACATTTCACAAAGGAGTGAGAGATGATTGAACAGCTAGAATGTGTAGCAACTCTAATTATGTGGGATGCTGAAATAAGATTAGCAACAATTGAAATGCTGAGAAGCAGACGTCTTCAGAAACTGCTAAGAGAAGTCTTGGCATTAGAGATTTAAGAGTGTCTTCTCCCAACTCGCTTAAAACAGAAAGATAAAAATTCAGTACATTGTACAGAGCCAACTTGAAGATGGCTGACTTTTGTCAGGGAATAGATATTATTCCCTTATTTGAACAGAAAGATTTCATGGGTAAACAAAAGCACCCCTGCAGTCTGAGGTCCAGACACACTGATGACTCAGGATTAATATTCCTGTCATCAGGAGGCACATGCCACTAGTCCCTCTGGTCCTTTAAGCAGAGGTCCCATCGCTGCAAAATTTTGCATACACCCAGGATCAACATCATAAAGAAGAATTTATGTTGAATAAAAGCTAACCATCTTAACAGACAGGTGTCATGTGGACAGGAAAACCTTTGAAAATACAAATTAACATACTTGTTTCTATGAGAAAAGAATAATGAATTCCCTTCACTTGGCTCTTAAATATGGTTTTTATTCTTACCCACCCCCCGCCACAACCAATATCACTGATCTGCCAAGCTGTATCTACCTAAAAGCTTTTGGGCTATTTAAATGAGATCACACTTAAATCTGCTGGCAAGGACAGAGGAAAAATCCTCATATTGTGGCCAGCTCTCAGCCATTTGTTCAATTACTTCATTGATGACCTGAAAGTAAATCAAGTATTAGAGATGGAAGGTTACATCATACCCATCTGTGTGACAAACAGCTGAACTACACTAGCTCTCTCTGAGAACACAGAAGATAAAGCCATGAAGAAACTACAAAACTTCTAAGAGAAAACAAGAGATAACTTTCTTGGCATTTGTCTTAGCCACAAGTTTTTTGGATTTGACACTAAAAGCAAGGCAACAAAAGCAAAAGTCAACTCATGAAACTACATCATAATAAATGACAGCAAAGGAAACTGTCAACAAAATGAAAAGGGAACCTCCCAAATGGAAGGAAACACTTGCAAATTACAGAGCTGTGAGGGGTTAATGTTCAAAATACAGAAAGGATTCCTGTAACTCACAATCACCAACATATGGGAAAAACCTAGTGTCCATCAACAAATGAATGGATAAAGAAGATGTAGTACATATAGGCAGTGGAATATTATTTGTCCATTAAAAAAGACAATCTTCCATTTTTGACAAAGATGAATCATGAGGATGTTACAGATATATTTCTTTCTTCTGCTTTGTTTTTTTTTTTTTTAAGTTCAAGAAAAATACCCAGGATCCCAGGATACAAGAAAGCTTTCAAATCATTTGCCAAGTTCCACTTGCTTTCTACTTATTAGATTAACTAGTTTTTCAGTTATAAAGCAAATACTTAAGTAAGTGAAATTGGTTAGACAAAGACAAATATTAGAGTATCACATATACATGGAATCAAAAAAAAAAAAGAAAGCCAGACTCAAAGAAACAGCAAAAATGGTTGCCAAGGGCTTAGATGTGGAGATAACAGGGAGAGATTAGTAAATGGCTACAAATTGAATTATCTGACTAGTAAGATCTAAGGAGCTAATGTAAAACATGTGATTATAGTAAATAATCTTGTAGAATATCATCAAAATATACTAAAACAGTAGAATATAAACATTCTCATCAAAAATATGCTTGCATAAAGCAGATCCTCAAGTACTTGCTTTATAACTGAACAACTAGTTGATCTAATAAACAGAAAGAAAGTGGAGACTTGGGAAATGATTTGAAAGATTTCTTGTATCCTGGGTATTTTTCCTGAACTAAAAAAAAAGGCAGAAAAAGTATATATCTGCTTGTAAAATCACATAATTTACTGTGTTGCTTTTCCTAATGTAATCTAACAACTTCAAAGAATTTTATGTAGAAACAATAAACTTATCTAAAATATTATTTAGTAGTAGGTAATAAATAGCAAATAGTTCTATTTTTTATTTGTGTTTTTTTCTCTGTAATTCTTCATTGAGATAACATTATATCATAATGCTGTGTATGATTTAGGGGAACAGGTTCATACATCATGCCCACACCTACCACCAGAGTACCCATAATTCTCCACCATAGTGCATTGGGACCCCTCCTCCTTAGGTCCCCAATCACATCTTTCCCCTCTAGTAACCTCAATTCTGAAGTCCTATTTCTAGGACATGCTAATATTACTATTTTCTCAGGTAGGTAAATTTAAAATTTTAAAAAACCCTGAATTTCTTAACTTTTCAGAATCTGAATTTCTTAATTTCTAGTCCCCAATATTTTAGTATTTTACTATCCTGCTCACCAAAAAATATAGCTAAGTTAGCACCATCTGTGCCTTTAAAGGCTTATCAAAAAAAAGTATCTTAGATGAAATCATACATGCCCTTAAATAGAAGCACAAAATAAGATACAAGTTTCAGACTTCCCACAAAAAGAAGATTGTGCTAATCCCTTACAGGACAAAGGTTATCTTTTGAATCAACCTAACAGAAGAATTAACCTAACACAAGCACTTCTATTTAGAAAGCTGGCATAGGATAGGGACTGGCATTAGATTTTGATGGAAGATATCTACACTTCTATTTTATAGATTGGCATGCTGCTGCTGCAAAAGTTTACATTTTTCAGTTTTGATTTTATTTTTGTTTCTTACATCATATACAACTTCCGTGAGCCCAGCAAAGCCTCACTCAATAGATACTCCCACTTATCCCTTTTATTACAGCAATGATCATGATATGAAGACATATTTTGGTGATAACCAAGCTATACTGCAGGCTTGATAGCTGAAGTCGCAGAGCAGAATGGCCCACCAAGGTACAGTTTTTGAGGAAACATTGCCACAGAATGTTCATCTAGGGAGAAACAGATTGTTTGTGCGTGTTAGTTGAACATGGATGATGGTGCTTTTGGGGATTGCTGGATGTTGTTTTGGAATCTGAGTCTTCTATGAAAGTGGCAAAATCTTTTTCTATGTCTTCTAGGAACTAAAACCTCATTTAAGCAGGGGAACAGTTCCCAGGAAAGTAAGAATCCTCGGGTTTTCTTCACAGTCAGTACACCATAGCTGTACACCTGCACTGGCCCTTTCCTCGTATATAGAGGAAGACAAATGAGGCTAACAACACTAGACTGATTTGGTCAGAAAGTGGAGAATATGCACAATAAACCTTTAGCAATGGAAATGGGAGTCTAAAGCATACAAGACATAAAACAATAGCCAGGGCCATTATTAAAATAGGTCTCTGATTTTGTAAGGGTATTTCTCTAGGTGGCTCTTCAATAAGGCTAAAGCATAAGACTCTGCTTTCCAAAATGGGTCCACGGTCAACCCACACAAAACCACTTGGAGACTTGTTTATGTAAAATTTGGATAATATGTGACTTCTTCCTTCACATGTGGCAACCATAGCTCTCCCACCATAGTCTATGATCATATTCCTTTGTGCTCTTCCTCCTGCCTGTTTTCACCCTTCTCCTCCCTGTCCTCTCATGGATGTCTCTTATATATGGTCAGCTTTCAATGTCTGCCTGTCTGATCCTTTGCTTGACTTTTCTATAGTCCACATATAAATGAAACCATCCAATATTTACCTTTTTCCCCTGGAAAACCCAGTAAAGTCCAAATTTTTAAGCCTCATCCCCAAAGAATTCAATTTAGTTGTCTGCAGTGAGCTAATGAATCTGCATTTTTACCCAGAAAATGTGGGTGATTTTGATAAAAGTATCAAGGGGTCATTTTTTGAAAATACTACTAAAGTATCTTCCAATTCTTTCAACTTAATGAAACATACAGAATTTGACTTTTACTGATAAAATAGTTTGCTATTTCAAGCCAGTGTGGGAGCCAAACCTTTCAAAGTTTTAGGTAAGTTAGAGATTAACATGTCTTCTCGCAATGAGTCCAATAAGGAAAGCCATGTTTTCCTCCAACAGAAGTTCTTGCTTACTTTCCTTCTCTTTATCTATTTCTCCCCTCTCCCACACATTAAAGAACAATTTAATGAATAAAAGTGCCCATACTTTAGAAAATAATGGCACCATCAAGTAGAGCCACCATACCACAGATGAGCAATATGAATCCCAGTTTCTCCAGAAGGGAAGGTTTATTACCCCAGGACCAGACATAGGCAACACTGTCTTGTTATTGAAAGCTAGGCTATTTAGGTCTCTGCTACCAGATGAGAAATTCCGAGAAAGCTATTCATTTTTACGACAACCTAGCTACCTCAGTTCCCTGACCTGCTATTAATTTCTCTTCATTGGATCCAAAAACATATTCTTTACCTGAGCCCACCAACTTATGTGTGTGTTCTTTGGTCAACAGAGGCAAAATTACTTCTTATTGATTTAAGTGAATAGTGGATCATAATAAAATATGGTGAAATGAGCACTCCCTTGGCCTAAACATCCATTAATGAAGAACAAACCTTAGGTCCGTTCACTTAATTCAGGTTCCCTCTAGTCTTGATTGCTAATTCACTAATGCTTCCTATGTAAGAATGGTTCTCTTTTGTCTCCTTTTTAGCCTGTTTTAATTGGAAAGTTACTAACACACTCATTTCTAACACTGTAAATGAATGTACACAGAATAATGTCATTTTTAGAAGTAGTGGAGAGGCAGAAAAACTCTTACTGTATGCTATAACAATATGTTTACATATTTGCTTGTTTGTAGTTTATTGCAATCACAGTATGACTTTCTTTTCCTCTTTTGTAACCATAGGATTCTCATTTGTTTTTGGTTACAAACTTAGTGGAAAAATAAATCAAAGCCTCCTAAAGACATGCTGTCTTCTTGGAACTTGAATCTTAGGCAAAAAAAGACTTAGAGATTAAAAGAAGTTCAAGTTTATCATACAATAGAAATACCCCTTAAAAACCATCCATTTCTGCCACCCACTTTTCACAGTAACTTTTCTAAAGTTTATAACTTCATACTTTTATTCAATTCTCTGAACTATTCCATAACCTTCCGACAAATATTTTTTGCTTGACTTAACACAGTCAACTTTTTTGCTCACAGTTAAAGAGCCATAGTTGCTATATAAAGAGTGAAGACCAGATGAGATAATAGCACCAGTCCCCCAAGTCCCTACACACCACAGAGTCATGTTTCTAAAGCAAATGGTAAGAAGATAATCCTGGACAGTTCTTAAAAGAAAAATTTATGTGTTTCTATAGAAGAAGTGCTACATAATTCTTCTAACTCACTATCTGGTCCATGTCTTAGTATTTTTAATGAATTAATCCTAGAAGTTGCCCTATATATATAAGGAAATTTAAAGATCTGCATTAGTATACCACTGCTTGTGAACTACAATTATTTTTATTTATAAATGAGGGGTTACTAGTAAATGTAATTAGATACCCTCTCTGACTTGAGAACTAAATGAGAAATCAGAAGGAGAAAATAAATTCAGAAATAATTTTGTTGCTAGAGTACAATAGCTTCCTACTTAACCATTCTTTATATTACATATGGCACTTGGCAGAAAGACAGAAAAATAAGCCTTTCCCTAAATGGTCTTCATCTTTCCTCTTCTGCCTCTGTCAACTCTAAAATGTAATTATTGGGAAAGGAAAAATCGCACCATTTAGTTGAAGGTTACTCCCTTTGAGTAGGTGGAGTCAGAGGTTCTTCCCTACTTAATGAATCAACTGTTTAAACAGTATTGTCAAAGAATAAGTAAGAACTATGATAGCAGGGAAGAATACCTAGGAGAAAAGTAAAATGTTATGCACATAAATTTCTATCATTTTCCTTTACCACATCTCTTTTTTCTTAACCTTCACTTTCATACACATACATAAAAACATTTTCTAGCTCATCGCTATAGAAAAAATTAACTAAAATCTGAAATTTAGTCTATTATTAGTCTAAAATTTCATCTATCTATTTATAGATTGTTACTTCTCAATGTTCTGAAGGGCTTTTAAAGCATCTAGTAGAATAAGAACACTTCTTTGGTAAACAAAGAAGCCTATATGGTAATTGACAATAATGATTTACATTTCTCTTACTTAGCTGCACATTTTATTACCGTATCCAAACATGATAATATATTTCTTTCACCAAATTCTAGAATCCTATAAAAGGATATGAAATGATAAATGAGGAATAAACTGCTTCCCTATAAAAGAATTTTAGAGATGCTCAATGAAAAAGAAAATAAATAGAATCACCTGTAATTGTATGGGGGTAGGAAAACAATAATTGCTTTCTGTTGTATTTTGGATGTGTAGAAGCATGATATAAGCAAGAGATTCTTGTTTTATTTTTCAGTCATGAACTACATGATACACAGAATATAGAATAATTAACGTTTAAAGTTTGTTACCTGTATGCTTTAAACAATGATAAAACAAGCATCTTACCCAGACCCTGCTTGAGGAAGTCTTTAGATATTTCTGAAGATCCTGGATGCTCCTCCCTGAACAGAGGGTTCGCCCAGCCCTCACCATGCTCCTGAGACCTAACTGATCAGCTAAAGTTCTTTTAATTATCACTTAATTTTCTTTGAATTTGTTCTACAATTGGAGGTGTCTCTATTCAAAAAGTTTAGTGATACATGTTTTTTAAGGCTTAGATAAATAGATCCCCTTTCACTTTCTTTCCTTTATTATATTTTGCTCAGTATTACATTTTTAAGCTCCAACTATGTTTCATCAGAAAATAAGAAACTATTGTAGGCATGAATCAGGATGTAATTATCTGATTTTTTAAATGACGGCCATTTAGGTTGTTTCTTCTTTGGGTTGTTTCTTCTGTTAAGTGTTGTGCGCAGACTTAGTTCACCATGTCTACTTGATCCTGGTAACAGACACTGCAATGCCAATTAATTTATAATTTAGTGATAATTATAGTGGGTCTAAACCCTCCCAGACAGACCACAGCTTCATTTCTATCCCCTCAACCACACACTCCCACCTCCCTGCTGACACATCCACTCAGTTTCCTGCCACCTTCAGGAAAGGGGCATGCCAAGAGCATGAAGGCCAGACCTGTTGTCTAGTGAGCAGTAAATACTTTGCTTAGAGAGAAAGTAGAGAACTTTCTTAGAGAACTGCTTTCCCCAGAGAGTTGGGGATTCTCAAAATGTGGCCATATGGGGCAAATTCTGATGCCCCCAAGTCAATGCATAGAGTATTATTGGAGATGGGCCTGAGGTTGGAGGGTTCCCTTAGCGACCCCAATGCCTAGTGCAAGTAAGGAATCTGGCTCTGAGATCTTGCTTAAGTCTCTCTCGTCTATTGGATCTTGATTCAACAAGTATTTATTAAATCCAGCTGTTTTCCAGGTGCTATTTCAGGAACTTGAGCTACACCTCTACACAAATCTGACCAACAGAACATCCCTAAAGCTTACATTGTACTTGGTGGAGGTAGGTGAGTCAGGGGGGACTATAATAAGCAATAAACATAATGAATAAGTTAAAAAGGAAGAAAAAGGTATATATCTGGATTTAGGATTGTCATTAGCATGCATGCATTTGCTTTTCTACTAAATAATACTAATTTGTTTTCTTGAGTGATGTCAATTACATATTTCTACCATCAGAATATGAGTTCTATACCCTTGTCAACACTTCATAATTTCACATCTTTTAAAACTTTTTGCCAATCTGGTAAATATAAAATGAAGTCACAATATGGTCATAATTTACATCCTCCTGCATTCTATCAACAAGGAGTCTCTATGTTTTTTGTACATTCATATTTCTTTATGCTTGTCCATTGTGGTCATAATTTTATTGAGTATCATACATTTGGGATATTAATCCTATGCGAATTGTATTACAAATATAGCACAGCTCTTGGTTTGCATTTTCATAATTTACACTATCTTGATAAATTTAAGTCCTTCTATTTAATATAAAAAATTAACTTTATGGTTTGAGCTCATGTATCTTATTTTAATATGTAATAAAGCTATTTTGTCAAAAATACAAAATTATGTCTTTCTTATTTCATCTCTCTGACAACTGATGTTTATGTGGGATACAATTTCATGTCTTTCCATATAAACAAATACATGTCCAAGAACCTGACTAGAAGAAAAAATGTGCAACTTGTCAGTCATCAAGAAAACCCCAAACATATAGATATATAAAAGCAAATGAGGCTCTTGGACTCTTACTCGTTTATTTAAAAAAAATAAAAAATAAAAGAGAGATAAAAATGAATGAACTCTCTAGAACTAGCTTAAGCAAAAGAGGAAGTCCTCAGATCATAGCAGCATCACTGGAAAACTGAGACTGAGAATGGGAACCCAGGAGCCCTCCCTTTCCCCCTCTGATTGCTCCCCCTCAGCAATGAATTAAATCTATTTCTTCTTGGTTTTGCAGGAAACAGCTACTAAGTTTATGTGTCATATATTCAATCAATTAGTAAAAGGATATTTTTCAATCCCAATTGCAAATTCTTCTGGAAAGGATTGACTCGAATGCTTTGGTTTATTTACCCCAATTCAGTAAATCAGACAGTGAGGGTTATATTTTAGAAACATAACTGTTTCTCCTGATCTGTACAGATGAGGGAGCAATCACTCCCAAAAAGAAGAAAATGCTCAATAAGAGAACTGGAAAGATCATAAAGAGGCACCCATTCTGATTTCATTTCTTTTTGAAGATTTGCTTATTTAGGCATACAAGTAATGGGGTACAGGCCAGAGGTGCGGGGGATGAGGGGACTCACCAGAGACAGAGCAGGGAGCAAAGAAGGCAGATCTATTGAAACATAGTGCTGAGGGGAGCAGTAGGCAAGACAGAAGAGTTCTGCCCCAACATGTGGGTCACCTCCCTGGCCAGGGATTGAACTCATGCTGCAGAGGTTGTGGCTAGCTTCATCACGCTGCACTTTAATCCCTTGCATCACTAGGGAGGCCCCTGTGATTTCATGCTACTAACTAGCATCTGATTCAGGAACATGAGTTAAAACACACACACACACACACCAATTATTATAAAGTGAAATTACAGAGTGAATTATAGAGTGAAAAAGCCACTATTCTAAAAAGAACTGGCTTTAGTATCTAGTAAACCTTCTGAAAAAATCCACAGGTCACTGTGCAATTAAAGGGTTAAACTGAATTAATTTTTGTTTGTTTGTTTCTTTAAACTTACATAGCTTAATATTTCAATGATCAGTTAAATCCAGGCTATGTTGATGGTTATTTTAAAAAAAAAAAAAGATTTCTTTTCTTGTTATCTTAATCTGTGTTTTTCTAGATTCCTTATCTAATATTGCAGTTTATGTGATTCTATAATGAGTGGCTACTTCTAAATATAATTACCTTGTTTAGAGGGACACTAGCAAAGAGAATTTATTTTTTTCTCCAGAGCTTAAGGAAGATGGATATTGAGACTGACTTTTATATCATGGAAGTCTTATTTGACCTAATACACTGCCCATATCTAAAAGGGGCAGGCAATGAGAAGGATACATTTATTTTTTCCCTCATTTGACCTAACACTGCAAGGGAGGAGTCGCTCCCAGTGTGACAGCTTCTGACAAACAATGACAGCACCATCACCAATTAAAGTGCCTCTTCTTCCTGACAGTCAGTACCCATTTTATTCTAGATGTGCAATTTGACCTCTTTCTGTCATAAATCTCTTCTTTTGGACGGCGGTTGGAAGAAACAGACACCACTGCTCGATTTTCCTCATACTCTGGGAAGTTTCTGCCCACTAAAATCTCCCCTACAGGCTACTGACTATTATCCCTCTTCAGCTCTCAAATTGGAAGTGCACTATCCAAAAGTGTGTAAAGCAAAAGGCCAAGTAGATGAGAGTTTGTAAATGATATAGACAGCAAGCCATTAATGTAAAAAGAATAAAAATGTGTTAACAACTACATGACAGTCATAAAGACCAGTCATACACACACCAAAGAAGACTGATTAGGGGATCAAGGGCTTCTCTTCCTGAGCAACTAGCAGATACTAGGTATTAGGCTACATAAGTTATCTCATTTAATACTATAATAGAAGCTCTATTTTTAAATGAGAAACAGGAACCATGGAGAAGTAAGTTTCCCAAAAATACAAAGGAAAAAAAGTTTAATATAAAGACCACTGAAGCCAATGGACAAAATCAAATAAATTAGTACTTGCATATTAAGCAAGAAGTGTCCTTTGCCCTACGATAAAGAGAAAACTCACTACTAGCAACTTTTTAAGTATGTAATACAGTATGACTAACTATAACCTTCTCACCACAAAAATGCAGTGGTATTTTTTTAAAATGGCAATTATGACATGACAATGTTAACTCATGTTATGGTAGTATCATTTTGCAATATGGAAGTGTAACAAGGCAATACACATATGTCAATTATATCATCATAAAGCTGAAAACAAAAAGTGCCCTCTTGTTCTCCTTTTCCTTGAAAATTCATACTTTCTAGATCAATTTTTAATTTTTCTAAGTACAGATAAATCTTTATAATAAGAAAAACAACTACATAAAAGAAAGAATCTCTGTATTGACACAGCTTTGGAATCAGAGTAACAATACTACAGGACAGAAACTCTGCCAATATGTCAAGGGTAAGTCTCACTAAACAGAGGAGAGCAGACATAGTAAAACTCCAGTGCAAAGCTCTCATGAAAACACACATGTGTGGACAAAACTCATTTTTCCAGGGAAGGTGCATGTCTGGAATTTTACACAATATTCATACATACAATCCTCTGATGTTTAAATGTTGATCAAGCATTTAAATTTATATAAAAATAATATATATTTTATATATATATATAAAATGAGATACAACCATTGACTACCATTTTCAAAAATATAGTGAGTACTTCTGGCTATTTAATTGAAAAATACAAAATCACTAATTCAAAGAGATATATACATCTTCTCATTCATTGCAATACTATTTACAGTAGCCAATTGTCCATCATCAGATAATTGGATAAAGAAGATGTGGCATATATACCAGGGGATACTACTTAGAAATTAAAAAAAAAAAGATGAAGATGAAATCTTCTCATTTGCAACAACATGGATGAAATTAGAGGGAATTATGCTCAGTTCAATGAGCCAAAGAAACATAAACACAGTACAATTTCACTCATATGTGGTATAATGACAAAAGAAACAAACAGAAGAACCAAATTAAAAAAAAATAAACTTTCAGATAGTAAGACTAGTGGTTACCAGATGGGAAGGGAAGGGAGAGTGGGTAAATCATGAAAAAGACAATTTGTATAGTGAAGGTTAGAAATAGTCTTTTAGCAGTAAATTTTAAATGTGGTATATATACATACTGATAGTCAAGGATGCACAACTGAAAGTAAAATAATATGTTTTACAATGTTACATTTAAAAAAGAATGTGAGATTAAGCCTTTTCAACTAAGACTAAAGTTGAAGAAAGAGATGGACTATGGTAAGGTAAATTTGATCTTGGTCTAAAAAAATCACTTTTTAATTAGTTGGTATACATGATAGCTGTATACTTATATAATCCTCAGTTGCCTCATTATAAAATCCCTTCTGCACACTGTTGAACACACTGTAACAGAAATAAATAGCATACTGAGAGTAAGCTGGAAATACAAATAGCATCTGTGATAGAATTATTAAGAGGGTTAGCATGAGATAATAAACTTAAAGCACTTGACACAGTAAATAGTCAATAAATGTTAGCTAATATTTCTGCTAAGCAAGTCAGGATTTAAACTCAAATGTGCCTTACTCCAAAGCCCATGTTTTTCCACTATATAATCATTCTCTTTAATCAGCTGAGAAATCTCCATGGAGTTTTAGGAATCTCTTCTCTAATTCTGACCAACCAATAATTGGGATTTAGCTGGCACAATCCAAAAGCCAAAACCTGAGTGTGATCAATAAATTAAATCTTTACTCAAACTGGCTTAGAAAAAACAGATCTCCTTTGACTCATGTAAAATCTTATACTAAATTATGCCACTTCATTTTCTAACTGTATGATGGCCACCAATAAATAAATACATTGGGATATGTGCTTCCTCATACACAGGTAACAGGAAAAGAGGTTATCTTTACATCTTTTAGCAAAGCACTAACTTTCATTCTGACTGGTCAGGTTTTGATGATATAGGAACTGCATGGCAATTCTACAAACGTGTATGACTGATTAAATGAAATGCTCAGATCAGCTTAGCCTAGGTTTTTGGCTCCACTGCTAGATGCTTAAATAGAAACTGGCAAATATTTGGGAAAGGAACTAAGAAAATGGTTATCAAAGAAGGTATCAACCAGTTTTCATGACACTGGCTTTATGGAAAGTTTACTGGAGAGTTTAAGTGTAATGCAACCAATAAGTTTTATTACCAGGTAGCAAAGGAGAGCTATGAACTATACAAGACAAAAAGAGATAGAGAATAAGCCCTGCCACCAACAACATCTGCACCCCTGCTAAATACCCTGGGCAAACTTGAGCGACTGTGATAGGCTTAGAGGTAGCCTCACTGCTATAGCCAGGCAAATTTCAGGAAGGGGTCTGACAGCAAACTCACAATAACAGGACCTCCCCCACTCACTGAAGAACCAGCTACAGATTAGATCTCCCTAACACATAGCACCATCTATTGTACTAGAAAAGTAGAACTACATTTCTACACTCTTAATTTTCAGAAAGCAAAAAAATTGGGACATAAAAAAACACAACAACCAGCAACATGCATCCTCAGTTTTGATGTACAAAATATAGGCTCTCTCCCTTCATCCCCTATTGAAAATAGGTTGGAGGTACTTCAAAAGATTAAAAATCATTCTGCCATACAACCCAGCAATTCCACTGCTAGATATCTACCCAGAGAATACAAAAACACTAATTCAAAGGAAAACATGCACTCCTATATTATTGCAGCACTATTTGCAATAGCCAAAGCAATGGAAACAACCTAAGTGCCCAAATACAAATTAGTGGACAAGAAGATTTGGTATATGTACATAATACATAATTCAGCTAGCAAAAAGGATAAACTCTTACCATCCAGCAGCATGGATGGAGCTAAATAAGTGTTAAGCTAAATAAGTGATAAGGAAAAAGACAAATACCAGATGGGGTCACTTATATGTGGAATATAGAGAAGCCAAAGAAAGGATAAGATAAGCCAAACTAAGCACTAACTCTAGAAAGCTGACTATAGAACTGAGTCTACCAAATTGGGGGGTTGGGAGGACCACAATGGACTGTGGTGGTGGGCTATGGGTGTTTTGGCGGTAGGTGTGGTGTTTTAACAACACCTGAAGGAGGAGAGCCTATACTTCTAAAGCACAAACAATGATGTAAACCAATGTTTACTCAATTTAAAAAAATCAGAAATAATTTTACATTAATGTGACTCTTTAATTCAAAACAAAGAGATACTTATTATCATCAACCCTGAAAGCTTAGAAACTAGTAGAAATCTTGGAGATCAACAGATAGAATGTAAATATTTGTTGTGTTGTGGTGTTTTTCTTTTTAAAAAATTGTGACAGAGGTGGACTGTAGGCAGCAGGAAAGTGGTCTCCAGGCACCATTTTGCAAAACAGGGAGCTGCGCAGGTCAGGGACCTCACAAAACCTATGTGGAACTGAGAGAGGGCAGGTTTTACAGACTGAAGTAAGCTGAAAAATGTGTACAAGCCAGGACCTTCACCTGTTCACAATTTGGAGCTGAAAGGGATATTTGCCACAGAGGTGGACAGCGGGTACTGGGGAAGCAGAGCCCCAGAATCATTGTTGGAAGACAGGGAGTTTCTGGAGAGGGACCCCAAGACCCCCTCTGGAACTAAGTAAATACAGAGGGAGGAGATTTTCAAGGACAGCACACATCAACATAGCCACAGTACCACTGCTCTAATGGAGTTTTGGCATAACAGTACAGGCTTTGATCAGGCCACCAGTTTCCCACATTCCAGAAAGAGCACCCTAAAGAGTTACACTCCAGTACCTGTGGCACATTATCCCAATGCATAGAACAAATTAGAAAACAAGCAACAGGTAGAAAGAAAAATACAAACAACCAAGCAAGCCATCAGGGGAAGAACACTCCACAAAAAGAAAATCAGCCACCAGAACTCAACAACAATGACATGAAAGTACTCCTCTGTCTGCCATATAGAGAATTTAAAATCACCATGATTAAAAAATAAACTAGTTCTTCTGAAAGTAGGTGAAAAGAAAAGAATAATATGAGAAAAACAATCAACAATGAGAAGAATCCCTAAAGAGGGAAGTGAAAGAAATGCAGGAGATTAAAAGAACTAAAGAACTCTAGAAAGAGCAATGAAAAGAGAATTGATGAAATGGAAGAATGAATCAGTACTATCAAAGATACAGAAATAAAAAGAACCAAGAAAGAAAAGGGAAAAGAATGAAGAAACACTTCAAGAGTTATCTGACACCATGAGGAAAGGAAACATAAGAGTTATAGGAATCCCAGAAGTCAGGAAAGAGATCAATGAACCAAAAAACTATTCAAGGAGATAATTGAAGAGAACATCCCAAAGATGACAAAGGAAATGAAAATGGACATACAAGAAGTGAGCAGAACACTGAATTACCACAATGAAAGGAAAATCACAGCAATACACACTGCTTTCAAGAGTCCATGATAAGGAAAAAATAATGAAACTGACAAGGGGAACGAAACATATAACCTATAAAGGTAAATCAATTAGGCTGACATCAGACTTCTCCAAAGAAACATTATAGGCAAGAAGAGAATGGAGTGATATAGTCAACAAATTCCAAGTCAACAAGTGCCAAGCAAAATAACTATACCCTGCAAAGCCTTCCCTCCTTCCTCTACAAAGAAAAAAATAAGGACCTTGTCAAACAAACAAAATCTATAGAAATTCATTACAGTTAAACTCCCACTCCAAAAAATACTACAAGAAATCCTAAAACCAACAGAGGAATGAATAAGAACAGAATAAAACAATATATCAAGAAGACACAACACTCATAAACTTATACTCACCAAATGAAAGCACACCAAAATATATCAGGAAATTATTATCATCTCTGAAATCAGACATTAGAGAAAATACATATATAGTAGAAGACTTCAACACAAGAAACAGGAAGAAGGTGATTCAAAGCACATAAAGAAAAGGATAGGAAAATAAATGACTTAAGTACTAGACTGTATTATATCAGAAGTTACTCTTTTTCCAAGGGATTATATTAATATATTTATTGTTTTTATATTATTCTTTCCCAACTTCAATAGCAATATATTTCCAACAGAATTAGTAAACAAATATTTAAAAGATATGCTTAACTTGATAAGGAAACCAAATTCATTAAAATCTATATCTCTAAACTTTAAAGATAACAATAATATGATAAACTCATTTCCTACATCATTAGCCTAACCCATGCTGTGAAAGACTAAACATTGATATTTCTTAACTTTCAAAAATTTCCCATAATAATTTAGCATCTAAAAGAATCAGTGCAAATCCATAACAAAAGTGAAAAATGAACAAAGATTTTATAATCACTTGTCCCAAAATATACATTCTCAATCTCACTATTCTTCTTGTTTTTACCCCTCACATAAAAATGTATGATTCATTATCTAGCTTTCTGTGGGACAATGGTTCTAATATAAAAATTAACTATGGATATAGATTTGGGATAGTGGTCCCTTGTTATATGTATAAAATATTTTATCCCATTCAGTAGGAAGTCTTTTCATTTTAATAACTCCTTTTCCTGGGCAGAGGTGTTTTAGTTTAACAGAGTACCATTTGTTTTTTGCTTTTGTTACTCTTGCTGTTGGAGTCAAAGACATCACTGGAGTCAATGTAACAGAGAGTTTTGTCTATATTTTCTTCTATGCATTTTATGGTTTCTAGCTTTACATCCAAATCTTTAATCTATTTTGCATTAATTTTGTATGTGAAATTACTCTAGTTTCATGTCTTTGGATGTAGTTGTCCAGTTTTTCCAACATCATTTGTTGAAAAGAAGTTACTTTCTCCACTGTATATTCTTGGCTCGTTAGGTGCAGATTAACTCTCCAGCTAATTGTGGGGTTACTTCTGGACTTCCAATTGTGTTCTATTGGTCTGTGTCTATTTTACCCCAATACCATACTCTTTGATTACTATGGCTAGGATTACAACTTGAAATCTGGATGTGTGATACCTGCTTTCTTCTTCCTTTTTGTCAGGAATGCTGTGCCATCAGGGCCTTTTTTGGTTACATAAAATTTCAGTAATGTTTGCTCTCTTTCTTTGAAAAATTCCATTAAAGCTTGGAAAGGGATTACATTGTATCTACATATTATTTTGGGTAAGATGGCCATTTTAACATTGTTGATTCTTCCAGTCCATGAACATAAACATTTTTCCATTTCTTTGTGACTTCTATTACATAAAGTCTTCTTTGAATAGACCTTTCATCTCCACTGTAAGAATGGAATTACTATGTCAAGCAACATATTGAAAAGAACTATTTTAATTAAAAATTTAAGATAGTAAAACTTTTATTTATCTGAAAATAATAGCCTTCCTGGACTATGTAACTGTCATTACACAAACTTGCAGTGTGTGTGTGTGTGTGCGTGTGTATCTGCACAGTGAATAATCTTTGAACTACTTTTATTACTAACAAAACTAGTTTGTTGGCTGTTATTTATCAATGTATCATAGTTCCTATCAACTCAGAAAAAATACTGAGTAGAGTGTAAATTATTTCTTTAACAGATAACACCAACTTTCTTCTTTTTCAGGGAAACTATTTGTTCAGGAAAATGTGCTGATAAGAAAGTGAGTTAGGGGAAGTGGTGTGAGTCGTTACAGGTTGGCAAAAGCAAAGAAGCAGAAGAAATAGCTAAAGTCTTTGTACTAAAAATGAAGCACTAAAAGAAACTGAAAAGTCTTCTCTTGCTTATCTTTACTTACTTGTTCAACATAAAATCAAAACTGAGAAAAATAAGAGAACAAGTAAGAGTAGATGAAAGGCAAAGGGAGCCAAGAAACACAATCATAGATCCTGGAGCTCAATTTATGGACATGATTACAGGGACTTCTGAAACCAGTAATTTCTTATACTGAACTTTAAGTTATACGTGTTTCTTCAATGAAAACTCTCCATATACTCAAAAATTCAGGAAAATCAAGAACACAAAAAAACTCTTAAATGAGATATTGTGAAAAGTGGGTTGGGCAAGGGGGAGGTATTATATTCTCCATATGGGTCCATGTGGTATGAAATTGAGAGAGGTAGAATGGACAGATAATCCACAAATTGACCTTACACATCAAAACAGCTGTTCCACTCATAATAAGGACCTAAATAGAGTCTAGCACAGAGCAGATGCTTAATAGCTATTTGTTGGTTGAATGATGTATGAATGAATGATCCAAAAGGCGACAGTAATTTTTAGAAGGCAAAACCCATAAGAACCATCAAAATCTTGGAGAGGTGATCATACTCTCATTTGAATTTGAAATGAAGTTTCAAGCAATCTTATCAAAGTTTTATACAGCTCAATAACAATATAGTCAACATCTTGTTCACATTTAGATTAATACTTAAGATTGAAAAGTCAAACTTTCAAAAATATTTTTTATCCATTGTGCTTCCTACCCATTTTATTATTTTTATTAGATTTATTTAATTGCATTTGACAACATTTGTAGTCTCCAGGGAGTTCCCACCACCATTTCACCCGTGCACCACAACCTCAGACCCTTGTGCTCTTTATGCCCTCATCCCTGTCTTTACCCTCCCCTCCCTCCACCACCACCCCCTTTTTCCTTTTGCTCTATCTTTAACCTTTTGATCTTGTTGAGTTTGTTTGTGTGTTTGGTTTTGGTTGTAATTGCTCATTTCCTTGAGCTTTCTCTTGTTTTTTTGTTTTCTTCTTTTTTATTTTTTGTTGTAGTTTTTGTTCTTTCACGTTCCTCCTAAAAGTGAAGCCATCCCATATTTTTCTCTTGCCTTCTGACTTGTTTCACTGAGTATAATTCCTTCTCGCTCCATCCATGTTTCTATAAATGACTATAGTTTATCATTTTTGATTGCTGACTAGTATTCCATTGTGTATATGTACCATCTCCTTGATCCAGTCCTCTACTTTTGGGCATTTGGACTGTTTCCAGGTCTTACCAATTATAAATAGTGCTGCAATAAACATGGGGGTACAGGTATTCTTTTGGATCGGTATTTTTGTGTCCTTTGGGTAGATCCCTAGGAGTGGGATTGCCAGGTCATATGGTAGATTTATTTTTAGTAGACTGAGGAACCTCCATACAGTGGTTGGATACCTTCCAACCACTATGGTTGGAACCTTCCATAATGGTTGGATTAACTTGCATTCCCACTAGCACTGTAGTAGAGTTCCTTTTTCTCCACATCCTCACCAACACTTGTTGTTGGTGGTTTTTTTTTTTTTTATATGTGCCATTCTTACTGGTATAAAGTGGTATCTCATTGTGGTTTTAATTTGCATTTCCCTGTTTATGAGGGATGTTGAGCATTTTTTCATATGCCTGCTGGCCATGTGCATGTCCTCTTTGGAGAAAAGTGTCTTTTAAGTTCTTCTGCCCATTTTTTTTTAAAGATTTATTTATACATACAAGAGCTGGGGTATAGGTCAGAGTCCAGGACAGTGAGAGGATTCACCAGAGATAGAGTGGGGAGCAGAACAGGCAGACTGACTGAAACACACTTCTGAGGGGAGCAATGGGTGAGGCAGGAGAGGTCTGCCCCGCTATGTGGGTCCCCACCCTGGGTGGCAGCAAGGATCGAACTCGTGCTGCAGTGACTGTGGTTTGCTTCATAGTGCTTGCTTAACCCACTGCGCCACCAGGGAGGCCCTCTTCTGTCCATTTTTTATTGGGTTTTTTACTTTGTTTTTCTTGAGTCTTATGAGTTTTTTGTATATATTTGTGATCAGACCCTTGTCAGTTGTGTGGAGCGCAAAGATTTTTTTTCCCAGTCAGTGGGTTGTCTCTTTGTTTTATGTAATGTTTCCTTTGCTGTACTAAGTTTTTCATCTTGATGTAGTCCCATCTGTTTATCTTCTCTCTCATTTTTATTGCTCTGGGGGATGCATCTTCAAGGCATTTTTGAGATGTATGTCTTGTAGCGTCTTACCTATGTTTTCTTCTATATATTTTATAGTTCCAAGTCTTACATTTAGGTCTTTTATCCATTTTGAGTTGATTTTTGTACATAGTGTGAGATAGTTGTCCAGTTTCATTTTTTTGCATATGGTGGACCAGTTTTGCCAGCACCATTTATTGAATAAGCTGTCTTTGCTCCACTGCATATTCTTTGTTCCTTTGTCAAAGATCAGCTGTCCATAGTTGTGTGGTTTTACTCTGTGCTTTCTATATGATTCCATTGGCCTGTGTGTCTGTCTTTGTCCCAGTACTATGTTACTGGGACATTTTCTTTTGTCTCTCTTTAATTACCTGTTAGACAGATAATCAAAAAGTTTTTAAAGTGACAACTAAAAATAAATATCCAGAGACTAATTTACAACTATTTGATGAAAGCATATCATGGAATGGGAATGTAAATGAAAATACTCTGCATTATTCTAAAATTAAACAGCAGCACTATTCCTGAATTTCACTAGCTGTTATCTTAGCAAATTAAAAATGCATTATTTAGCAAATTAAAAGAAAACCAGTCAGTAAAGAATATTCCTTTATTAGGTCATATGCTAAAGAATGTTGTTAAAACTAGATCTTAAATACAACTCCTTTTACACCAAATCAGCAAAGTCTACCAGGTTGATATATTTTTATCCCATTTTTCAATCTTTAGTCATTATTTTTAACACTTTCATTTAATTAAAACTGGGTTATCTCTAGATAAACTTGAAAATAGTTTTTTTTAAAGACATATCAATGCTTAGCATTTTAACAAAGGATGTGAATCTACTTGAATAGTTTCCTGTATGCATGACCAAAGAATATGTAGGTATTTATAAGCATTGTAGTGAATCAAAATGAACTTGATATTTCATTAAAATCACTTTGACTAGACAAGAAAAATGCCCTTAGCCATTGGGTCTGAAGATGAACTACTAACTTACTACATTTCCTTTTAAAGGAATTGCTTTAAGAACACAAGCTATTTTAAAGTTAATGTATACCACAACAAGAAACAAAAAATATTATCATAATAAGAACATTCAGCTGAAGAATTGTTGCCCTTAGGCAAAACTGAGGATGTTATACCAGGTTTTGTAAAACACTAAATATTTAATATGTCTTATAGGACCCACCACCAAAGTACTTTTATGAGCAATGATATTAGATCTTAAGGCTCCTATGCCTATTTGGCCTTTTGATTAACCACTTATTAATTTTAGTGAAAAAAGGTCACTGTAATTGTTGGCATGCAAGAAAGAAAATTAAAATTAAACATTGAGAACTTTCTTGAATAATGCATTATTTGAATAACCAGACTTGTTTTAATTAGCATTTTTCGTTGCATGTTTATTTATATCAGACAAGGGAATAATACATGTACAGACTATTGAGCCACTTTTCTGCAGAGAAACACTGGATACCTGAAATAACCAGAAATGTAAAAACATGATAGCTAACTTGCTGACAGTATATTTTGCTCTAAAATTTTAGTGTTTATTGTAGGGAAATCATAAAATAATTAAAATGCAAAAGGTATTCATTAGAATTATTTTTGCAACATCATTATAATATGAACAAATAGAAATATCCTAATCATCATCCATAAGGGATTGGTTCTAAATTACAGAGCATCTATGACAATGAAATACTAGGAAGTCATTAAAATTGTCAATAAATTCACATTTATTGAAGAGAAAACATTACTATGGTAAATTGTTAATTAAAAAATAGAATTACAAAATAGCATAATGTTAAAAACTCCTCATTATGCTATTATGATAGAGTGACTAGAACTAAACTAGCTCATCCAACACTAAAATATCTAGAAAACTGTATGAAATACTTGAAACAACTCTTTGTAGACACTGGACAAAGAGCAGCAAATAACTATGACCTCAAAAGAAACAAAAATGGTGACCCTGTGATTGCTTTATAGTTTTGCCTAGAGTATCCTTCCAGACCATGGAGCTGGTAAGCCTAGGTCAGTTGTTCAACTTAGCAGAGATAGGTAATATATATTACATATAGTTGCCAGTATTTGAGGAAAAGAACTGGGAAGAAAAGAACTGTGAAGAGAAAAAGATCCAGAAATTTGGGTAGAGTTCTGCTTAAATATTTTAAAGTCATATAGCAGAGAATGATACTCCCTAAAGCAATGCAACTGATTAGGCATAAAATAAGCACTATCAGTATGTAACTGGATAGTATTCAAGATTTGAATGTAAATGTGGAGACCTGAGGTTTATACTTTTTGTAGACCAGAGTAAGGGGTACTCATATCTCCCCCAGTACACTTTAAAGAAAGCTTTGTACTTATGCTGATCCTCCAGTAACAACCTTCCAGAAAAAAAATCCAAATTTCCTTGAAGGAAAAAAAACTACTCCAGAGAATATCACAATGAAATTTCATAAACCAGTGATAAAAGTCAGGGGGAGAAGGGTGGGAGAGTGAATGAATGTAGGATTTTATATTTACAGAAATTTCCTGAATATTAAGATGAAATAAAGACTATGTTTAAATGAGCAGAAGAAAACAACTACAATATTTTTTTTAATTATATGACATGGAACCTTGAATCTATACAAAGGAATAGAAACAAAAATGATAAATTCATATTTTGTCACCTTAAAAAATAATTTTACACTAAAAGCAAGATTATAAACATAAGTTTTGTAATTATAACATATGAAGAAATAGATGGCAAAAATGATAGAGTGATTTCTAATACTATAAGATGTAATATTATTTGAAGGTAACCTATGATAAGCCAAAGATTCATAAAACTTTATCACAAAAAGCAAGAGTGAAAATAATACACCAAGATCAGATAAAAATAGAAAAAAAAAAACCAGAAAACAAAATAGTCAGTATATTATAGCCAAAATATGCTTAATAATTATTAGATTCTAATGGTATACACACTGATTAAAAAATAATGTACAACGACTAAAAAAGTAATACCAAAACAATATCTTGATTATAAGAAATTCACTTTAAATATATAGGCATAGACAGGTTAAAACATTTTTTAAATATCTTGTGAACACTAATTATAAGAAAGAAAACTGGAAATTAATGCTGACTTCATAACAAGAACATTTTTAGGGACAACCTAGGGCATTACATAAGATGAAGGTGCCAATTCACTTAAAATCTGTTAATCATAAATGTCTTTGACCTAATTATATCATCTCAAAATAAATTTTTAAAAAATGGCAAATCCATGTTTAGCACCAATAGATCAGGAAGTAATTGATAGAACAGGTAAAGAGAAAGCCATTAAGAATATAAAAGTATGGGGAAACAGCACATCATATTGGGATAAAAATTTAACCTCAATAGTTATTTCATAACATATCCAAAATTTAATTTAAAATAGGTCATTGACCTAAACCTAAACGCTGGAACTACAAAACATTTAGAAGAAAAATAAGAAGAAAGCAGTTCATCTAGTAAAAGATAAAATATCTTCAATAGTAGACAATTATATAAATCATAAGAGGAAATATTAATGAAATTGACTTTATAAAAAACAAAAGCTTTGGTATTCAAAAGTCACAGTAAGGAAATCTAAGATGAAAATTCAATCCATAATCTTTTTTTTTTTTTTTTTAGTTATATTTGACATCATATGTAGTTCCCAGGGAGTACCCACCACCATTTCACCCGTGCACCATCACCTCAGTCCCTTGTGCACCC
>JAGFMF010011453.1:1536579-1590650 GCA_019455555.1 Galemys pyrenaicus | reverse complement strand
TCTGGCCTCTTCCCTGTCTTTGCCGTCCCCCCTTCCTCCCCCCCCCCCCCATGGTCCCTTTGGTTTATCCTGGCTTTTTGGTCTTATTTTTTTTGTTGTTGTTGTTGTTTACTCTTGGTTATAATTGCTCAATTCCTTGAGCTTATTCTTTATTGTTGTTGTTGTTCTTTCACATTCCTCCTAATAGTATGGTCGAAGAGGACGGCCTTCCCCGAATAGAGACAGACCGGTCTTCTGTCGAGGGTATACGAGGAGCTGCGCTCCCCTGCTAGAACCTCCAAACAAGCTCTCCATCCATAATCTTAATGTAAATAATCGGAAGATATACATTTAACAAAGAATACTTAAGGAATGCTACAGGTTAATAATATGAAAAACAAACCATTTTTTTAAGTAGGAAAAAAACTGAAAGATACGTTACACCTTCAGGAATACATTAGAATAGACAATAAATACATTTAAGAAAATGTAATTTCTTAGTCATCATGGAAACATGAATGCACAAACATTAAAATCACTGAAATTTTCAAATGATGGTAAGAATGTGGAACAACTGGAATTCATACACTGCTGGCTGTTACACAGAATGACACAAAATGTAAAAGCAATCTGGTGGTTTTGTGATGAGTTTTACACACATTTATTACTCAACCTAGCAATTACACTCTAAGAGGAATTTTGCATTTGTCATACAAAGTCTTATACTGGGCTGCTATTGGGTAATTTACATCTAGTAATCAAAATTTGGAAGCATTCAAATATTCACTGACATATGAACGCTAAAACAAGTAGGGTCTATCTATACTGTGGAATATTATTCAGGAAAAAAAGAAAACTAAATACAGAGTGACAAATCTACATGGATATATTCTAAAAACATGCTGAGAGAAAAAAAAAAGCCAGACACTAAGTCACCATACATGAAGTGATACCACTTACATCAATACCTTAATATATATAAACTCACCTGTCATAGACAAAGGGTAATGGTTTCCTTGGGCTGGGAATGGTGTGGAGATTTATTCAAAAGAGCACAAAGCAACTTTGGGAGAAGACAGAAATGCCTGACGTATTAATTTTAGTTATAATTCCACAGATACATACATTTGTCAAAACTTAGAAGACCACAATCAAAATAGGCGCATTTTATTATATTTATTGTAATTCAATAATGTTGGCTTGTATAAAGCAAAATAAATATATGATAATGGTGTGTATTTGCATGTGTATTTGTGTCTGTCTGTCTTGTCTGTGTCTGTGTAGCTATCATCCTACCAGGCATTCACTCAGTGATCATACCTTAGACACTGTGCTTATCAACAAGGGAATCACTCCAAAAATTTCACGTGTCTCTCTACCTGATTATCATCAAACAGATCTCAAGAATTTTCTGCCTCATAACGTCAGAAATATATTGCTCTACCATCTTTCTACTGTCTATTGTTCTCCTGATAGGCACCCCAAATTCAGTGAAGAAAAGCAAAACTATGGGCCTCCCTGGTGGTACAGTGGGTTAAGCAACAAACTGTGAAGCGAACCGCAGCCACTGCAGCACAAGTTCAATCCCTGCCCCGGCCAGGGAGGGGACCCACATGGCACAGCAGACCTCTCCTGCCATCCCGGTTGCTCCTCTCAGCAATGTGTTTCAGTTGATCTGCCCATTCTGTTCCCCACTCTGTCTCTGGTGAATCCTCTCACCCTCACCCCCGCATCTCTGGCCTGTACCCCAGGTCTTGTATGCATAAATAAATCTTCAAAAAAAAAAAAAAACTAATGCTGTACACACACACAATGCATACACACACACACAGAGTATCCTAACTCAACTGCAGTCTTCATCCCCCCTATCTAATTAAATAACACCAGCATTAAGTTAAAATTCCTGGAGTCACTTCAGTTCTTTTTCAGTCTCACATATCAAAAGTAATCCATTAACACATCTTTCAGCTCTACCTTCAAAATATATTCAAAGTTGAACCATTTCTCACAACCTACTCCACTACCAATTCTACCCTAGTCCTTCATCAGCTCTCACTCAGAAGACTTCAATAGACTCCTGTGATTCTATTCTTGTTCTAGAGTTGGATCCCCAGTCACTAGACTCATCTCTTTAACACATTAATCATCTGAAGTCTCTATCCTGCTCACTTTTGTGGTTGCTTCCCAGGACACTTAGAAAAATATCTCATTTCTTTCCCTCCTTTATACAGCCTTGTCTGCCGGGGTAGCTGCCTCTCTCTCAGCACTAGTCTCAAACTCATTGACCATTTGTAACTCTGGAATATTATCATATTGTCCCCCTTCTCTTTCCTCACTTACCCATATCCTCAAGTGACTCATTCCCTCAATTTATGCAGATTCCTGCTCAATTATTTCTCAGAATTCTCCAAATACCCATTTTATAATTGTGCCATGAACACCCCTTCATTACGTGCCACCCTCTCACTCTGCTTTATTTTTCTTTATAGAATTTTTATTAAATGAGCAGCAGCCCTTCTGCCTGCCAGAGACTATGCAGGTGTTTTCTCTTTGCCAACCTTCTTCTTTCAGGGACAGCTCTTTCTGCCTGCTTGTGTCTGTGCAAGTGTTCATTATTCTTCTCTCCCTTTCTATAACAAATCTGCCCTTTTTGATATAAAAAAAGAACTTTTTACTAAATGAAATTATACATGTTTATATTTATATGTACTTATTTACAGTTTTATTGTTCTACTATATTAGTCATTTCTTGAGGACAAAAACTTCTGTTAGCTTGTTTCATTGATGTATTCCCAATAATCAATACCTGGTACCTTGTAGGAAATTAACACTTATTAAGTTAATTTAAGGACTCATTAACTAAATTCATGAGTAAGTGGAAGAATGTCCAATAATATGTCACATGGATGCAAACAGATAATGAGATTAGGGATGATAACATTGTTCTGTGTACATTTCTCTTTAGATGATTAGTATCATTTGAAATCTCTACATACATATGTATTATCCTTAAACTAAAGGCACATTTTCAATTTTTTTAAATAATTAACAACATCTGGATAATATTAATTCAGTAATGTTTGGGAAGAAGGTGTTTAACAGGTGGAACAGGAAACTGCTACTGAAAAATTACCTCAATTGTTCATTGCAATGAGAACTGAAAACATCAGGTAACTAACTGAAAGATCAAATACATAGATATGTGGGAAAATAGAGACATCTATCTCTTATTAAAAGATCAAGATATAAGAATAAGCTACTCTTACCCAATTAAAATTTGTTCTAAATTTGAGGACAAAAAAATCATATATTCAATAGCAAATACCTAAATTCCATTTACATTTCTGCACCATTAGATATAAAAGGAACTTTCTGTGAGATCTGCTTTATAAAGCAAATAGCTTCCCAACAATAAGTTAGCACTTCTACAAGATGCTCACTATTCACCACACAAAGATGTTCTGTATACATGTGCTTTTAGGTAATTTTATACATGACGGAGGTTACTATTTGGAGAAAAGTAGAATTTCCGGGCATTATTATGTGCAATTTCCATGTTAAAGATTAAGAAAAAAATGTATGGGTTATTTAGTCATAGTTCTTACTCAATGCATTCAATGACTAGATATTAAGTCACTCCTATATGTTAAAAATTATGCTAGATTGTGAACTGTATGAACAGGAAAATAAATATGAACATATTTTTAGTTTTTCTTGATACATATTGGGGTGAAAAGTACTTTCACACAAAGTCATTCAGTGAAGAAGTAAAAAGCATAGAATTTGGAATAAAACTAAAAAGATGAAATTCCTCTTCTAACTCATTCTATTAACAGACATGTCATTCCATTGGACAAATTCAGTGATAACTTACCCAAACAACCCCCAGCAATATTTTAACATTTTCCTCAGTTAGAGACAAGTTCTACTGGAATACCAGGGACACGCTTGTACATGTAGGCTATGAACTAAGTGTTCACTGTGTAAAGCAATAGTGTCCAGATTACTGTGATAGTATTATAACTGGTGTCTTTCTTCAGGCCTTGCCCTTTGAGCCAGAAAAAAAAATTTGTGTCAGATGTCTACTTCAAGCTCTTAGAGGTCATTCAGTTCCTTTAGAGTAAAAGACAAGATTGTTCTGTGGCCTGAAGACTCTCTGTCCATGGTTCCCTTTTATTTTGACTTCACCTTCTCCCATCACTCACCACATTCACTTTACTTCATACACACTGTCCTCTGTACCAAACCCTGAAACCAAAGGACAAGGCTTCACCTCAGAATTCTTTGCATTTATTGTTCCTCTTGCTTGGAACTCCTGTTACTCAGGTATCCACTTGCCCCTATCACTCACTTGCCTACCACTCTACTAAAATAAACAATGTACCTCCCCAAAGAGATAAGAGGGATAAATCCTCTTATCCCTCTTACCCTGCTATTTTTTTTCTTCCAGAACATTAATCTCGTTGTATTTCCTTTTTCATTTGTTCACTCCTGTATCCATTCTCTCAGGAGGGGGTGAATCACAAACATCTAATACATAAGACTAAGGACTTTCTTTTGTCATAGTCATATTGCAATACCTAGAATGCTACTCTACAGTATGTGCTTATTGAACTTTTATTAAATGAATTGTTAAAGAAATAAACGAATTTCACAATTTTGTGCTAAGTTGCCATAAGAGCCTTCTCAAAATATTACAACTATGAACACTATTACAATGGGTATGTTTGTAACTCTTGCCCACATTCTTACCAATACTAGACATTATCAATATATTATACATTCGTATTTTGTCTATTATTATCAAAAGGAAAATTGCAACTTTTATCAAAGTTAAATGCTAGTTTAAAATCAAAAATATGTATTTAATGCATTGTTATATTCTTATGTGACACGCTGCAGAGCATGCTAACAGAAAGAATGAATGTAAATAATTAAGTTTCACAGCTAATGTCTTCAAGAGCTCATGCTCATGCTTTTTAACTCTAATGATTAAAATGCAAATAAAGCACATCCTCAAGGCAACCTGTCTAAAGCAGTAATCCATCCATTTCAAGAAGGCATCTTTCTGACAGCACCATCCTTCTGTGAAATAAGCAACTTGTCTGGCAGGTATGAAAGGAAGAACAAGGAAAATGAGAGGATCACTCATTGTAACTGCCCTCTTGGAGTCCTTTCAAGATATGCTTCCATGACAGCTAAAGAGAACTCAGAGGCAATCTGAAAAAAATTTCAGGAGGCTGTGGCTTCGATACACACAGAGATGAATGCAAATGTGCATGAGAGAAGCATGTTGCAGGTACAAAACACCTTTGATGTGACATGGCAGGCCCCAAGGGTTCTGGGATGCAAATGCCACCTGTTACATAGTCCTTGAGAACAACGTTTTTAATGAACATTAAGCAATTGAGAAACCAATGGAGACATTAACTACCATTCAAAACTAGATAGGCTGCTTTCTGAAGATTTATAAAGCACAGGCTATCTTAAAAGCTTTCTCAATGTTCAAAGAGCAATGACATTTCCAATGGAGAAACTGAAAAGATGGGCCACTCGAGATAATTCTGAGTTAATAAAAATAACGGCAAAAGCCAAAACTAATACAATATTCAATAATCCTTTTCTCCACAGTCATTTTCTCATATTTAATAAGATTTTAAAGAGTAGAGTAGATATCTTTCCAAATTGCAAACCACTGATGTCCTATGAAAATACAAAATATTCAAGTCTATTTCAAAAATTAGTTAAATGCCCCATTTGAGAGACAGTACTTAAGTTAGAAGTAGAGCCAATGAAAAGATAAAATACTGCCAGATTACAAAAGAATTGGATCATTTGGATGATGCTGCCAACAGATGGCAAATGCAGGGCAATGGAAGATAATGCCAAAATAATTGCTTCTCAAGCCAGGAGCCAAGCTAAGGAGTGTTCTTGGAGAAATAATGGTTCTCCTCACCACTTAGGAAAAGGGCATAGACATGAAAATATTAGGAAGAGCAGAATTGAATTTATAGGAATAAAGGAAGAGTATTAAGGTTAGTATGGAAAGATAAAAGGGAAGGATTATTTTATCATACCAATTAAGAATGAAGTCCTATCAAAGTAATTCAAAGTAATAGTACCCACCTTTTTATTTTTTTAAAGTAGCACTTATCAGTATATGCTCATTCAACCCACAGTAACATGAGCTTGATTTAATTATTGCCCACATTTTACAAAAGAGGAAACTAAGATAAAAAAGTTAATTTTCTATGGTCATACAACTTGCAAGTAGTTGAGTCCAAAATACACTACTAGGCATTCTTTGATTCCAAAGACCTACTCTCATACATTACACTATATATTACATCAAATGATGCATGCAAACACCCAAAATGTGGCTTCACTTTCTGTTCAAAGGCAACTCATGTAAGCTTTATATACTATGTCATAATTTTGTTTACCTAAGACTCAGAATCATTGATTCAAACATTTAATTAACATTTATTATAACACATGTATCATGTGTATCATTCTAGGTACTAACAAGATGACAATTTAATTCCAATTCATATAGAACTTAATCTAGGGGAAGTAATACAGATATGTAAATCAATAATCTTAATGCAATGCAAGAAGTGACACACTAAGAGGTACATTTACATTATAAAAAATTGGAGACTCCCCATGAGCTGCTACTGCATTTTTATCTGAGGCAAGGAGGGGAATATTAGAAGAAAAAAAGGGATAAAAAGAAAGGAATCATGAATGAGAACTTAACAACCTTGGGGAGCAATTTGGACATCTAGTACAAAAGAAAATGCCAAAGGAACTTTACATAAGCATACTATTTCAGTTGATAAAATTGATTTCCATGAGGGTTTAGGTTAACAATTCTAAACATACAGATATGCTGAAATTGAACAATAAAGTAAATGGATGGTGGATAGTAGGTTCAGATTTAGCACTATTGCTAAAGTAAATAACACAAAAGCAAAGGACAAGACAGGAAAGATCCATGTGGAAATGGATTAGAGTTGGAGACATCAATATAAATTCATACTTATCTTTATATACACACAGATGGAAATGTATAAAAATATTTAAAGATATATGTATAAATGCACAGTATACACAAATATATCTCCTTATTCTGTCAGCTTAAGGCTGTAAACAGAATGCCAACAGCAATGAGAACACCTAAGGCTCAGGTTTTGATTTCTAATAAAAGGAATCATGCACCTTGGAAAAATCTCTGACTCTAGAACTTGGACGGTATACAAGATGAGCATGGAGCATCTCGTCCACAAAAACTACAAACATAAAAACCATGTTAGGAAAGCTATGTCAAAATGGCACAAAGCCAATCATCAGAGCACCCAATGATCTAAACTAGAACAACGAGAACAACAAATAATAAATGTGTTTTAGATTTAGATTATAACACAAACCGTAAAATAATTGTTCATGTTACATTCTAACATAAACAATTGATTGAATGAATAAATACATAAACAGATGAGGAATAGAGATATGTCACAAGCAGAAGAATCCCAGATAATCTTGAAGATAATCTACCTTCAAGAAGGTAAAACACAACTATCTACCCTACCCCTAACATGTAGATTATGAATTATGAATTCATTCCAAAGAGTCAAGTATGAGAAAGACAGTGTGGAAGATAAGTTGACAGAGAAAAAACCTAACCAACACCATCATAGGCAAGTGAACATGTTAGTGGGCAGAAAGAGGGGTAACCCAGGACCCCCAAAATTGCCTGCTCTAAACAGTTTCTGCCATCAGCCACATGAAGACAAAACATACTGTAGTGTATACAAGCTTCAATGGAAAATAACTTTAATAGTTATTAAATTGGCATGCAATAAGGAGAAGAAAAGGAATATAGTTTCCAAATCAAGCACCCAAAGTTACCCTCATGAGCAAATGCCTAGCCAAACAGATGGACCCAAAGTAGGGCCTCTGAGGCACACAAGCTTACCGCAAATCTAAGTCACCTTCTGGTATGGACCCACAGAAGAGGGGTAGAAGGGACCAGGCAAGTTCAGAAGGAAAATAACAATACCAAAACCCAAGTTAAGATGAAGGCTTCCCTTGTCAGTTTCCCCACAGGCCCCTCAACCACATCTCTGCCTCTTTCAAGTGTCTCTCGCCGCATCCCCCAAATCCGTGGTACAAACCCAAGTCAGTCCAGTTTTCTCTTCACATGTCTCTCTGCTCCATGTGTCTCCTCCAAGTCTTTTTCTTGATCTCCTTCCTTCATTCTCCCAGTCTTCTCTAACTTTTCCTCCCTGCTCAGCTCCATCCTCCTTTTGGGTGGGGCAGGGAACTGGCACTTTCCCCTTTCTCTGGATTACCCTGTTACAATCATATTTACCATGCATGATGATCATTCATGTTGACTACCATGGCAACTATCTCTATGGTCTTTCTCCCAAATGCCCATAACACCAATCCAATCATGAGAAAGTCACAAAGAATATCTAAACTAAATAAGCTTCTACAAAATGCATGAAGGGTATCCTCAAAACTATAAAATCTAAGAAGATGCCTCAGTCAAGAGGAACCTACAGAGACATGATAACTAAGTATCATGTGGTATCTTACATGGATGATGAAGCAGAAAAGAACTACTGTGGAATGCACTGTACATTCCACAAGCATTGCCTTCTTATTTTACTCTTTTAGCTGTTTAACTTTGTAAGATGCAAAGAGTTTGGATCAAGTTTAAATGACTGTGCTGCCCCTTTTCACATCAAAGAATCGAGAACTACTGACAGGAAGGCATGTCGGTTTCTCCCATCTGGCTGTCAGGCTGCAGGGAAGGGAAAGAACTTGCATGTTGGTGAAAGAAGAAGCTGGTGGGTTGACAGTGAAATCTAGAGTAAAAACCTAGTTGGTCCCAGGTGTCCTGCAAGCTATAAAATGCAGTTTAATCAGAGTGCCATTTTTTCATTCAAATGATTTTAATTATCGGAATGCACAATTTTTTAATATGCAAATAAAAAGTTTTAAAACCAAAAAAAAAGGAAACCTGAGAAAAACCTACACTTTTGTTGGTAAGACTATCAATATAGGTTCATTAATTGGGATAAATGTGTCACCCTAATGCTAGCTATTAAGAGGAAAAACAGGTATGGGATATGTGAGTCATATTTTTTACAACTTTCATGTAAATCTAAAACTATTTTACAATTCAAATATTTATTAAAAACAAATATATATCACCAGTAAAATAATTTTAAAAATGAGAAAAAGAAAATTGATTTTTTTTACATTTATGAGCCTTTTGAAAAGAAAAATGGCATCTCCTGAATATGCACCTCTAAATATTAAGAAATTAAGTACCCTAAAAACTGCTGGGAATGATGGCTATATTTTCACTAATAAGACTAGTTATTATAAGATCAGAATAACTTTTTAGCAAATTTTAAGAGGTAGGACTTCTGAAAAATATAAATGACTCAAATAAAGAGTTGGCACACTAATTTGATCTTCCCAAAGCCAATCAAACTGGTATTATTAAAGAATAAGACTTTTCTCCCTGAATGACTCCCTATTCCAATTTGTTTTCTTAACAAAACATTCAAAAAGTGGATCTGAAAATGAACTACCAAGGACTGAATGGACTGTGGTCAATTTTCACAGCAATTGAACAAAATTGAGTCATGAAAACTCAGAAACACCAGGGTCAACCCCTTATTGCTTGCTGCTCATCTTATGATGTGATCCAGAGAGATGAAGTGTCTTGTCCTATAAAAATATGTAGCCAGTGTCTCAGGTGACTACAGAGATATGTTTCCTCTAACTGCGGGTCATACTTTACCCAGTGCATAACAGCAGTGATGAGCAGTAACTGCTACCTGTTCCTTCTTAAACCATTCTCACCCTCTCCCTCTCTCCTGACAGACAGACAGGGTTTGTCTATCATGACATACATTCTTGTTGAACAATGACAGAGGTTAAAATAGTCCTCTGCAAAGTATCCCAAGCTTCCCCTATTCAAGATAAGAACTGCCAAAGAAAAGTAAACTTACATTCCATCTCTAAAGGACCCAAACTTGTGCTAAAATAAAGTAGCTATGCCCTAAGGTGACAAGATAATACTGGAACTGGAGCAAAAAACCTCATACTATAATAAACACAGAAACTTCATTAAAGTAATGTTTGCTTATTAAACTGGAACCAATTAAAAGTAATCAACAAAAAAGTGACCCATTTCTTCTACTATATTAATTTAATTTGGATGAGAATAAGCTATCCCTGGAATTAATCACTTCAATGGGAGTTGGTTAAAGGGGTTAGACTTTCTAGCCTATCAAATTTAAAACTAAAATGGAGAAAAACACAAAAGCAGCTCAATTTAAATAAAAGTACAGCTTTCAACTTCAATAATCAGATATTGAGCAGAAACAGCTATTTTTCCAACTTAGATTCTAATTAGTTCTCTTCCATCTAAGGCTGATATGCCTCCAATAAACTTGCAAATTTAGCAATTATCTGTGAAAATCTTTTACTTTAAATAACTTGAGATTTGTCTCCTGAAACTAAAAATATAAGCAACAGTATGGAAATATTTAAAAATTAAAATATTGCCTAACTAAAATATACTTAGAAATGGGGAAAGGGGAATTGTACTTAAAATAAATTACCTTAAAATTGCATCATATGACTATGAATATAAAATTTATTAAACTTTCAAAATCTCAAAAGCAGAAGGAAAATGTCAGCAGTTGATGGCAAGCAAAAGTAAACTTTGCATTATGGTAATGCCTTACAAACTACAAAATCTGAATTTCAAAGCAGGAAGAAATCTCTGCAACCACCTAAACCAAATTCTTCATTTGACTTTTGTGCAAGATACTCAGAGTTTGAGTGATTTTCCAAAGGGACCAAAAAGTGGGGATTAGATCCTGAAGATATTTCTGCCCCCTCAATGCCTGTCACCCCTTTCCATATAACAGGCCGCACCTCAATGTCCTTCTCTTCAGGGCTGGGGAACTGCCATAAAGTTCAAAGCCTGAACTTCCCTTTCCTCATTTGTGCCTCTTGGTTACACTTTAGCCTGAAAGTCAGGACTATTTACTTTGGGATCTTTATTTCCTTATAGACCACAAAACTTAACTGTTTGTTTCCTAGCTGGAAACAATGGGTCTAAAACATAATACAAACATTATAACATTTTATCTTCCTCCAAGTCAAGAGACAGTAAGCAAAATGTATTTTCTAAATCCAAGATAAGCAAAAGAGATATTATTAAAGTGAATGTGCATTAAAGAATAATCATATTAAGTGAAATCCCCCAAAGACTCTACAAAGTTGGTTTACTGGTTAAATGATGGGCACTAGAATCAGACCTGCACTTTATTTTTTTTTTTCTATGAAATCTAATTTATTTTTTTCTCATTAGATTTATTTAATTGTATTTGACAACATTTGTAGTCTCCAGGGAGTTCCCACCACCATTTCACCCGTGCACCACAACCTCAGACCCTTGTGCTCTTTATGCCCTCATCCCTGTCTCCCTGTCTTTACCCTCCCCTCCCTCCACCACCCCCTCTTTTTCCTTTTGCTCTATCTTTAACCTTTTGATCTTGTTGAATTTGTTTGTGTGTTTGGTTTTGGTTGTAATTGCTCATTTCCTTGAGCTTTCTCTTGTTTTTTTGTTTTCTTCTTTTTTATTTTTTGTTGTAGTTTTTGTTCTTTCACGTTCCTCCTAAAAGTGAAGCCATCCCATATTTTTCTCTTGCCTTCTGACTTGTTTCACTGAGTATAATTCCTTCTCGCTCCATCCATGTTTCTATAAATGACTATAGTTTATCATTTTTGATTGCTGACTAGTATTCCATTGTGTATATGTACCATCTCCTTGATCCAGTCCTCTACTTTTGGGCATTTGGACTGTTTCCAGGTCTTACCAATTATAAATAGTGCTGCAATAAACATGGGGGTACAGGTATTCTTTTGGATCGGTATTTTTGTGTCCTTTGGGTAGATCCCTAGGAGTGGGATTGCCAGGTCATATGGTAGTTCCATCCCTAGTAGGTCGAGGAACCTCCATACAGCCTTCCATAGTGTTTGGATTAACTTGCATTCCCACCAGCATTGTAGTAGAGTTCTTTTCTCTCCACATCCTCACCAACATTTGTTGGTGTTGGTTTTTTTTGATGTGTGCCATTCTTACTGGTATAAAGTGGTACCTCATTGTGGTTTTAATTTCCATTTCCCTGTTTATGAGGGATGTTGAGCATTTTTTCATATGCCTGTTGGTCATTTGTATGTCCTCTTTGGATAAGTGTTTTTTAAGTTCTTCTGCCCATTTTTTGATTGGCAGTCCTGAAGACTTTAAATCCTGCTTCTGCTACCAATTAGCTGTGTGATCTTAGACACAACACTTCTGTCACATCTTCATCACTTTTACACTTCCAAAGGAAAGAGTAAAATGATAGACTGGTTGCTTGACTGAAAATAGACAGATGATTGATAGGGAGAGAGAGAGAGAGAGAGCGAGAGAGAGAATTGATGGATGATAAATAGAAGATAGATGCATATATACAGGTAGGTTGGTAGATAGGTAGGTAGATTGATTGCCAGGTAAGTAGGCAGGTAGGCAGTAGATAGACAGACTGCAGGCAGAGTATAAAGTCTCTGGGGTTTTTCCCATAATTGCTGTTCCAATATTTCTTTTTCAAATATCAAATAAGTTATTTCATTAGTTTATATCTTTTAAGAAACATCTCTGCTTAACAAATATGTATCACCCAGCTTATTTTATAATCCAGGAGCTACTTATACAAGTTCCTCAAGATTTCTAAACCTTAGTTTTCCTCATCTGTGACTTACAGAGTTAAAGGAGGTTCTGTCCTATTGTGGCCTGACTAGAGATTTGGCATCTTCTGCACCTTCTAGGTGTCCTCCTTTATAACAGAGACTGGAAGGGCAGGGACTGTACTTCTCAGACTCCTTTGGGAACAGGGATTCCAGATGTAGTTTCAGTTCAACTAACCTGCTGTGATTTGAAAGATAGCCTCTTCCTCTGACAGGACAGGGAACCACTTGACCTTTGGCAGATGTGAGAATTACAGTGGCCTCTGGGCATATCCCTCAGGTGGCTTCAAGTTTTCTTAACATAGACAAAAGCAGCAAAATCTAAAGCAAATTAAAGATCAGTGACAAATTTTCCTGATATTCTTATCCATCCAATGACTATATAAGTACCTAATCTGCTTTACTAAATTCTTTTCTTCTCAAGATACTTAGAATATTATCTGTTTTCCTGACTCATCTAAATGATAAAACATTGATCACATAGAAGATACTCTATAAAGATAGCTTGTAATATTAGTATGCTATGGTAGCCATAGCAAAGAGTAGAAATCAAGGCAGTAAATTAAATTCCATCATTTTCCACCAAAGCCAGAATAAAACACCATGCAAATAAGGGGTCATTTTAGATTATGAGTCAAGGGAGAAATACTACACTTGTATTGAGAATTAGATGCAATTATGCAATTCAGCTCTCATGCTACTTTGTAGAACAATACATGGATTTGCAAACAAACAAGGTTTGTATTTTATGTCCATGTAATTTAAAGACATCTCTAGATAAGCAGCCAGCAGAGTGGGTTCACATCTCACTTTTGAACTGTCATCTTGCCCAAGTCAGTTTTCTGCATTTCAGTTTCCAAATCTGCAAAATGAAGTAGTGGAACCAAATGCTCACTGAGAGTTTATTCAGCTTTTCAATGTTATGTTTTTAGAACTAAGTAAAGGGAGGCTTTTGAGGTCCTTGAGGACTACTGCTAAAGTCATTGAAATATTCCCCTGAAATCAAATTATGTAATTAATTTTCTGAAGAAAGAAAAAATTTGCATATCAAAAGGTATTTTTCATTTTTACACAGCCTAGCTGCTGTCCCACTCACCACCAAAATTTTATTAATAAAGTAATGCTGTCTCATTTCAACCAATTTACAGTCAAGAGGAAAGAGACCTGAAAAGTGTCTATTCATCTCCTCACTCCAACTATATCTCAGGGAGCAATTATGCACTGGTCTCTTTAAAGATCAAAACCAAACTAATAAGCAACTTCTAGAAAGAAAAAAGAAGAAGAACTGACAGGAATATGCAGAGAGACAACGAAAGATAAATGACAAACAGAGGGAAAGAGATAGAGAAACAAATAAAGCCCATTAAAACTTTTAAAGGATAAATACTAAATAAATGGGAATATAGGTGACTTCAACCACCTAATTGGAGAGTTAGCCAATCAATAAATTCCAAGGCAACATCATAAGGGTGAAGAAGTTCAAGGAGGCCAGTGTGGCCAGTCATTTTTATGAGCAAAATATCTTTTACACTGAATGTATTAATAAATGTGTTTTAGTCATACCAAAACATCCTCCTTCTAAACACCTAGTAAACCTTCAGATGTTACTATGGAAGTTGAGCCCCATGCAATAAACACCTGGGCAAATTACTCAGAACAGCATGATGCAATTAAAACAGAAATATTTCCAAATGAATATCACTTCACTGCCTCTAAATGCTAGAAAATAAAATCCTAAAAGTGATGCATAAGGAATAGCAACCATATAGTACAGATACTAGCAAATATTTGGTAAGTAAGCATGCATAATACTTAGTATATTTCTCTCTGTATTATTACCAGCAATACAAGTAAGCAGATATGATTTTCCAGCATCCTGGTCTTAAGAGAAATAACAGGGACACATTGCGCTAGATATGTGGGAAAACAGTTCATGCACATGGAGTCCACATGCCATCAAGCAACACCAGGATCGTTCTGATGACAATTCTCTTGGAAGAGTCATGTTACAGGCACAGTAATCTCCATTCACAGACAATCAGTAGATCACCTACTTATCATTATTCAGAAGTACTAAGTAGAGATGGGTTCTGAAAACAGAGGTTCACAGATTAGAATCTTCTATTCTTATAGACATAAAATCTCTACACAGCAAGGTATAAGTGGTATTGTGCAGGAAAAAAATCCCCTTAATATCCATGGTCTGGATAATTCTTTGGAATTTAATAGATGAGGAAGATAGCATAGACTCACCCTCATCTTCTATTTTTTCAGTAAATATTTGTTGTACTTCCCCCAAAGTTCATTCTACCCTTCTCTAATAGAATCACTGCATTCTCTACACAGAGTTAGTGTATTTTATTTCTGACTCATAGCTCCCATGGAGAGCAAGGGACTCAGAGAAAGATGGATTATTCCAACTACCACATGAAAAAACATTTTCATGAGTATAAAACACCTGCTTACATACTTGGCTTAATGCTCTGCAGTCTGTTTCAAAATGCAAATAATTTTTTCTATACATTTGTGTTTTATAAGTAAAGTCCAATAAGACACCCACATATGTAAGTGTACAGAGACAACACACATTATAAATCATTCCAGAACTTGCAATTGTTGTCTAGCAAAGATAGTCTTGTGAGCTCTGTGCTAACTCTGGATAGCTAATGTCAGAATTTAATTGAATTGTAAGAACTTTGGTGTCTGGAGAATTGATTGGAGTGAGGAAAAAATATATCCACCACATTTGGTGTCAGAAATGTTGCAGTTATCTTACTCTTTTAGGCAACAATCAGGATCAATAAGTAAGAAATTCAGTAAGTCATACCATTGTACTTCTCCTTCTCATATTCCTAAACACTGGAAGAATCCAAAAAAACTAGTTGAAAGTCTTTAACTAAGACCAAGTTACCATCAAAGTCTTTCTCTAACTGTTTCTTCCATAGTTGTCGTTTAGATATTCTAATATAAATGACAACTTGATGGAAAGAATAGAATGTGAACAGAACTAGAACAGTCCTAGAAATTTAGAATTCTCTGACACTGTTCCGGTTTAGGGTTCTCCACCAAAAAAAAAAAAAAATTGATACAGGGTAAGTTTAGGCAGTGATATTAGGAAGCTCTATGAAGGAGAAGTAAAGTAAGAGAGGTAAGGAAGGAAGGAATAATATGGGGAACATTAATGAACAAGTTACTGCTGTAGACAACTGAACACTACTCCTGTTGATGACTCTCTGAGAGCCTTTGGGGAAGACACACTGAAGATCCCATTCCTCATAGCATCAGGTCACTCCAAGAGCATTAACTCTCAATCACTTGTGGCCTTTCCCTGGGCTAGCAAAAGCCTGTAGCCAGAGAATGTCCTGGAGCATATACAAGAAGCCTACAAAACTACAGGCATGTAAGGAAATTGTTTGCAAACCTAGGATAGGTTGAGGGGAAATGACTGACAGAATAGACTACAAATCCTGATCCATGTCCAATTTGTGCTTCTAGAGCATCAGCATTTACCTGTTGTGGATCTGCTATGTGCTAGGCATTGTGCAAGATGTCAAAGATACAAAATTAAAATTTACATGTTAGAGGTACACAGCATGGGAGCAGCTAGGAGGGGTCCAAAAGGTGTGGGAAGATCACTAGACATTATGGTGATGGTTCACTTGCTGTGTGGTGGTAGAACTACAGGGACTATATCAGAAGGAAGAAATCAAATGCTATCCAAAAATAAACAAAAATAAAAGTAAATAAATCATTTTTTAAAAAGAATATTATGACCTCTGCCAGTATGAAATTCATAGTCTAGTGGAAAAAAAATAAATGTTAACTAAAATGTTATACAGAAGTATGAAGTATGGATATTCAGCAAGTAGTACGTGTATTTATATAATGATGATTTGAACTCATCTGGGATATCAAGGAAAGTTTCACAGAAAAAGTGAGGCTTGAGATGAAGAATGAAAGATCAGTAAGTATCTACTAAGAAATACTATGAATAAATTTAAAAGAGGAAATATTGAAGAATTGCAGAGACAAAAGGGAATGAGTAGCAGGAGATCAGTTTAAAAGAGCTAACAGAACTGGATCATACAGAACCATAAATGTCATGGTAAAAACCGGAGTCCTTTTGAATTAAGATCAATGAAAAGCGACTGAAAGATTTAAGGGATGTGACAGAAAGCAACTAGATGGCCAACACACATATGAAAAATTGTTTATAATCACGTATTATCAAAAAATGCAAATCAAAACACAAGAAGACACCACCTCACACCTGTTCAAATGATTACAATAAAAAAGACAGGAAGAAAATTTTGGTTGAGGAAGTAGAGAAGTGGAAATCCTTATGTGCTAGTGGTGGGAATGTAACTTGATATAGCCACTATGGAAAACAGTATGGAGGTGCCCCAAAAACTTAAAATAGAACTAGCACATAATACAACTAACCCATGTTTAGATTAGTAACTAGGAAAGGGCTAGTTGTATCATAATTAGTAACTGATTCAAGATGATATATACACTTTGATGTTTGTTGCAGCATTATTTATAGTAGCTAAGAACTGGAAACATCCCAAGACTCTTAACAAAGGATGAATAGATAGATGAAATCTTGCCATTTGCAACAATTTGACTAGAGCCACCTTGAAGACACACACTCTGTATGTTCCCTATTGTACTTTAGTAACACAGTAGACATTCAGAATAAGTGTTAGAGCAGAATAAGAGTTCACTGTGGATGTGCCTCTCCATGTAGAGACGCTGAGGAAGCATTTGGAATCATGACTGTAGCATTCAGGAGGGTCTAGTTTGGAGACACACACCCGGGGTAAACATATAATTTATCATTGAGAACCTGGTCATACTTGACATTACCTAGGGAGAGATATTAAAGGAAAGAGATACCAGAGGAACTTAACTGTTCACCAATTAAACCCAGTATATAGCTGCAAATTAATTTCTCCTTTGAAAGTTTATGTAAATATTCATGTTATTTTGGTATAAATAAATTGGCAAATCAGTGGGTTTTGGTGCTGCTTTCCTGCTTTGTTTTATATATTTTGATTTCTCAATCTCTTAGAGACATTTTTGTTTTTCTCTCAGACATAATTTCCATCCAGATACAAACACACAAGTGGGTCTCACATTTTAAAGTCTGTGATAAAGCTTAACACAGCTTGAACTATTATAAATAAGAAAACAATTCAACAGTGTTCTCAAATAGCTCTCTTTAGCCTCTTAAATTTTCTGAAATGCAGAGTTAATTACTTAGTGGGCCATTATAGCAAATAAAATGAGATGGAAAGAAGGCACAGAGTTGTCAGTAGAAAGAATCACAGAAACAAAACAACTGCTTACTTATAGGTCTATAAAGCAGAGAAAAGTCTCTTTCCAAATGGTTTGTTAACAGAAACAACATCCACATCAAATGACCAGCTCATATCTTACATCTAACAATACCATACATATACAGAAAAACATTCGATCTCTGCAATTCTATAACCATATCAAAACCAGAAAAACAGTGGATCAATAATATGCATAGCCTTGGAGATGAAACCAAATAAACTGTAATTTCAAGAATGTGGACTTATTTTTAAACTTACTTCAGTTTAGATTTTCCCTGACTATTTAAACTACATAACTACAGGGGAAAAAATAAATGTAAGGGAGGGTATGTGATGAGACATAAATCATAGAGTTAATTAAGAGCAAATCTGCAGTTTGAATCAGGGTGTATCTTAGAACAGAGCTTTCTAAACCAAAACCACACTTCTTCATTTTTACGTTTTTGTGAGTTCCCTCCCCTATTAAAATGAGTATCAGCTCTCCTGGGTAGATTAACCTTTAACTTAAGAGTATTATTATTCTAAATAAACAACAGAAGTGAAAAGTGAAGTTTATATGTCTAAGTAATCAGAATCTGTTTACAATGAATAAAAAAAAGAAAAAGTTGGCTTACAATGTTAAATCCAAGGATGAAGCTGTACAGTAGGTAATAAATATCCAGTCATTAGCTATTTGGAATGATTTGACTTTAGTTAAGTCTGGGTGGTAAACTACCCATCTTTGAATACCATGTAAATGGTTCTTTGCCCTGCTTTTGGGACTACAGATGTGACTACTGAAAATATTACTCACTTAATTTTAGGTTTTGGAAATGTCACTGGACATGAAGGAGAAAAACACAATTTTTAAAACCTGAAATATAAGTAAAAGAGATACAAATGGACTTGCCCCCAGGAAACCAAAATTTAGCACAACGTTCTTCTTATATGTTATTAGATTTTATTTATTACATTTTCTCCAACATTTAATCAAGTATAACCTTCAATGGAAAAGCTTGGGGCTCTACTTCACCTATACTTCCAGGCATACACTCAATCCATCCTGACTTCTCTATTAAGGCCATTCCACAGAACTCTGTAAAACCCAATTTTGGACTCATATCCTCTCACTCCACCCCTTCGCCTTCCCTGTGACACTGTGTTTAAGCCACCCAGTTGCCCAAGTCAGAATCATGAGAGCCATCCTACTCTTTCACACTCCACACGAAATGTGTCATCAAATGTCATTACTACCATATATAAAATAAGAATGAAATCCATCTTTTCTTAGACCCTGCTTCTACTAGCGTTGTTCAAAATCAGCATCAATCCTCTTTGGCATAACTGTGTTAACCCCTGTCTAATCTCCCTGCTTCCAAATTTATCCCCAAACCCAAATTAATAGTAGCCATAGTGATCTTAGAAAAACATAAACCTGGGGCTTCCCTGGTGGCATAGGGTTAAAGACACAGTGCTATCAAGCTATGGCCAGCCACTGTAGCACAAGTTCAATCCCAGCAGGCCAGGGAGCTGACCCATATGGCACAGTAGACCTTTGCTGTCTCACCGCTACTCCCTTCAGCAGTATATTTCAGTAGATCTGCCTGTTCTGCTCCCCATTCTGTCTCAGGTGAATCTTCTCACTCCCTGTACCTCTGGCCTACACCCCAATTCTTGTATGCATAAGTAATTAAGTCTTTAAAAAAAAAAAAAACCATAAACCTGATCATGTCATTTCACGCCATGAAACCCTTCACTACCATTTAGATGAATTTCAAATTAAACCCAGACTCTCTCTATGGACAAAGGTGCATCCTTAAAGACTAAGCTCTGCTTATCTCTCTCACCTATGCCCATCCCACTCACCACTGTACTCAGGCACCAGCTTGAGGGCCAGGTCAGAAGTTGGTCATCTACACTAAGATCTGTTCCACTTTGGATTTTCTGCATGTGCTATCCTTTTTGCCGGCAAAGTTCTTCCTGTATGACCTTGATCTTTCTAAATTCAGAATCAGTATCTTCATCTTGAAGAATCCTCTCAGAGCCACCCAATTTGAAGAGAAACATGTCATCCCCTGACATTATTCTCCACTCAGCAGCATGACCTTTACTTGTTTCACAGCACTATTGCAACAGATAATGGTTTTGATTATCTTGTTTATGTGCTTATTTCTTATTTCCATCACAAGTTTGTAAGGTCTGCAAAAGCTGGGCTTTGTCTTATTCACTGGAACATTATAAGCACTAGATATATATCTATTGAGTGAATGAGTGATGCAGTGATGTGATATATGCTCCTCCTGGGAGAATCAGGGCATGCAACTTCAAATGTCAGCTTGACTGACAGCTGAAGAAGATCATCGAGAGGACTTGACTATCAATTGACTCACAAGCTGAATCCAAGCAATCGGAAGCTCTCATCCCCTCCTTTGCTCACTGTTCCCATGGCAGGAGCCATTTCAAGGCTTGGCCTTGAGAGAGCAATGTGCTATGGAGACCATCTGGACTGTACACGTGACTAAAGCCTATGCTGAAGTTAAGGCTGCTACATAAACTCCTAAGATTCTAGTGGTGCAGAGATCCACTTGCCACTCAAGACAAGCACCATAGGTAAGTCCCTCTGCTGATTAAAACTGTCAACTACCAATCTGGAGTGGTTTGCTTTTTTCTTCTCTCTCTCTCTCCTTGGCCTCCATATGCAGAGACCAGTTTGCTACCAACTGATAATCTACTGAATTCAGAACACACTGTGAGTAAAAAAGCAAAAAACAAAAACCACAATCTGGCAATTTTTGTTGCAAAGGATGTTTTTCCTTTCTGATTTGCAATATCCCAACCACAGTGTTTCAATGATGTCTCCAACTTCCCAACTCTTGTTAGACCTTTGATTTTATTTTTAACTTTTCCCCACTTTAAAATGAGTGTTTGTTTTGGTCAGCATTCATGGGTATACCATGTTGATTTCAGAGCAGTAAAATGAAAATTTAAGACTTTTCTCTCCAGAGAATCAGTTATTTTGGATGTTATGCGAAACTGAAGGCACAAACATTTCTCATCTTTCTCAATCAGCAATCTCAATAATTTGTTCTATGAATAACAGTGTTCCAAGAAATATATCACACAAATAGACATACATACATACCTATATTCAGACATCAATACATCAGCTATATATACACACAGACACACACACACACACACACACACACATATATATACACAAGATATTGATATAGCCCAATAAATATAGGAAATGCTGAGGAAAACAAGGTTAAATACATCTCATAATTGTTGATAGTCTCAAAACCTTTATTAATATATGAATGATCATTAATTTCCAAAATGAGATAAAGTACACAGTTTTTCCAATTTTATTTAACCCCGAAGTCCTTATCACCTTATTATCTTGTAGAAGAGAATTCTACAGAGAAAACAATAGAAAATGTTTTTGTTTAGAGAATGAATTGCTATTCAAAAGGTTTAAATAGTAGAACCAGAGGAATCTCATGATATCACCTCATCCAGTCTTTTGAAAAGATGTCACAAACTCCAATGCAGGTTACATGCATCTGGTAGTATAAATGGTCATTTTTGCTAGGTGGGGACCTAACCTGGGAAGCATTTATGTGACAGAGCAGAAAGTAATGACTCCCCGTCAGCAAAAATGGACAACCAAATTCCTACATTGTTTGATTTTTCTAAAAGAAACCAGCAGTCCAGAGTTTGTTTGAACATTTCCCATTTATAGACAGTTGTAACTAATATTTCAAAAAATATTTTAACACATTACAAACCAAATGAAAAGGTCTGCATGTCAGATGCATTACACAGTCCACCAGTTTATAATCTGATTTAAAATACCTGGTGTAGATATTTTTCTATTCTGTTTTTCAAATTTTGAAATTCTATTATGTTTTTGAAAATTTTTGCACATGGGCCTCCCTGGTGGCACAAGAATTAAAGTCAGTGCTATTAACCTTCTCCATCAGCAACCTCTGCAGCCAGGGAGTTAACCCACATATGGCGCATCAGACCTCTTCTCTCTTGCCCACTGTTCCCCTCAGCAGTGTATTTCAGTAGATCTACCTGTTCTGCTCCCCACTCTGTCTCTGATGAATCCTCTTTGTCTTACTGACAGAAAGGAATTTCTTTGTATCTGTTTGATAGTGATAATTATTACATAGAAAATAGATACATGTGGTAACATTTCCTAAGACTATATATCACAAAAAAGAACATCTACAAAACTAATGTAATCTGAATATTTCTGAACACAAGCTAATAGTATTTTACCATTGTCAGTTTCTTGGTTTTGACAGTGTACTATATGTGCTATTATTGGCAGACACTGGGTAAAGGGTACACAGGAAACTCCCTATACTGTTTTTGTAACTTTCATGAATCTTAAATTATTTCAAAATAAAAAGTCAAAAAATAAACAAGGGAAAAAAAGTTTACTGAATGGATTATATGTGAAAATGGTAAAAAGAAGTTAGCATAGGATCTGGCACATGATAGATACTCTCTAAATGGCAGCTATATTTTTGTATTTTTAGGTTGAAGACATGCAAGTTGAGAATTATGAAAATGGAATATATATCCTTAAGAAAAGATGTTAAACTTATCTACTATTAAGGAGATAGCTCACATTGAATTTTGAATATTAAGAGCAAAATAAGGCAAAGAAATGAAGAGATAACATCATTAAGGACTCATGAGGTTCAAACTCATTTCTCACTGCCCACCTACATCATTTCAGTCACTTGACATTATATCCAAGAGTGATTAACACATTACTGAAGTATTTGTTTTGTTTTAAAGGGTTGCATAATTAATGTAAATGGACATAGAACTTTCCCATTTTATATATTTTGATACTAATGATGCTTTCAATACTTACAGTTTACTAATAGCTATAATACATTATAAATAGTTTATCACCTAATTATCTATTGTAATTCATAGCAGGGCTTAAGCAGTAGGCAAAAATAAATTGTGATAAATCTTGATAAACAAGTTAAAATGAGTTTCTGGTGAATATAAAGGTTCCTTCCTCTTAAACTCATAAAATAGACATCAGAAGATCAAGTATGTGAATCTTTACTTTCTTCTCCATGGGTACAATGTTTTAGAAATAATAAGTTGGATATTCTGGCTTGAATAATTATGATAGCATATAATAACTAGTGAATGATGCCCAAAATAATCTATAGTATACAAATACTCTGCTTAAGGTATAATAAAAGAGCATATGATTTGGTGTGAGAATTCATCATTGATACATTTAACTGGTTTTATTGAGATCAATAAATTGAGATTATGTGCCAGTTATTGTTCTGAGCATCCACCAGGAAGCAAGACAAAATCTTTACTCTTACAGGTGTATATTCCAGTTAAGAAGGAGAGATAAACAGAGTAGAGCATTCCATGTTATAAAGAAAAATTATGTGGGTCCAGAATAAAATGTAAGGGGTGACAGAATGAAATGGCACTATGTCATTCAGACACACATCACTTAATGTAGGAAGAACACCCTGAGAAATGTGTCTTTAGGCAATCTTGCCATGGTAAAAACATCATCAAGTATAACTACACAAACTTACATGCTCTCTAGCCTACTAGAGCTAGACTGTATGGTCAGCCTATTGCTCACATGTATGTTACTACGCTAAATATTGAAGACAACTCTAACACAGTGGTTTTTGTGTATGCAAATACATGTAGATAGAAAAGGTATAGTTAAATTAGGGTCAGTCACTGGATTTGACTTCTTACTGGCAACATTAGCTGTGAAATTTGTATGTTTAGGGCGCAGGAGGAACAAAACACAAGAACATAGCAAGCATAAGGAACAATGATGCTCTAAAGAGATGCCGTAAAAGTGAGAACTATGAGGCTACTGCCAGAATAAGATTTCACAAGTGGCAACATCACCAGGCAACAGGAATTTGACGGTCACAGTCATCTAAGTGATCCCTTTTTGATGGAAATGTCCTCATGTAGCATATGATTGCTTAGGGTTCAGGAATGGGCTCGTTGAGGAAAAGGCATTTAAACTGTAGTCAATGAAAGTAAAGATACAATCTCATTTAAGAGAAGAGTGTTCCTGGAGGAAGGAACAGATTGCATAAAGTTCCTAAATGGAGACGAGCAAAGCAGGTCTCAGGAAGGAGAGAAAGTCTCTGTGACTAGACTAAGTCAGCCATGTAGTTGAAAAGGTTGGCAATACAGCAGGAGACAGGTCCATGATGAGGGGCATGGGAAATACTATGTAAGATGGGAAACTTCTAGAGGTAGGAGTTAAGTACAGGTCACCATCTGACCTAGGTCTTTAAAAATTCAATAACAGGTGGACAGAAACTAACCAAATGAACAGGAAGTCTAGCTTAGCAGTAGTCTTCCAAATGAGAAGTACTGCTGCCCCTCAGCATCTGAAAAAATGATTTGTTGTAAAGGGCCTCTGGTGTCCTCATTAACAGACCATGAGCTGTTATCATGTGTAATTTAAACTCAACACTGAAAGTGAAACAAGCTTTGATGTCTGACTATAGACTCTACATCTAAAATCAACATTATATTCCAGTTCTACCTGAGACAAATCTGAAAGGACAGCTTTCACAAAATTTACTTATATGTAGTATGTAAATTTTAGGGAATGTCCACAAGCATATAGAACAACATAAAACATCTGCCACAATTATAGCACATAAAATGATGATACCTAATATGCTACCCAACCCACAGATATGCTCTTGAGAATCCGCTTTTCTCCACCAAAGTATTTCAATTATTTCAGATCATCTAATATCCTTCAAAAATATGAACACTAGCTTCATCTACACAACTCCCTACCATTGCACATTTTACTTGTTTCCAAGTCTACGTAAATATAAACATGATATAAATCTTTGCAGGAATAGTTGTTTCCCTAGTGTAAACTCTTACAGCAGAATTTCTGAATGTGTGTTTAACATTCGTTGCCAAATATCCCTATAGAACCTTGCCCAACTTCAACATGTGCCCAGCAAGATAATTTTGAGCCTTCTCAGGTTTTTTTAAACCTCTGTCTTGTTTATCACTACTCTTATAAGGTTTCTTTGTCACTGTTGTATGTATGTTTGTCTCTTCCTCTTGGGAATTATCCTTACTTAGGATTTCTTTTTGTTTTCATCTGATCTAACCCAAATATAAAACTACATACTCAAAGTCTCTCAAGGAAAGTTATGGCATCACTCTTAAATCCCTACCTCTCTGCCTTCCGTACCCTTCCACCTAACAGTGACACTCTTGTTTGATACCAGATTACCACAAATGTGCTCACTGAGGAAAGGCTTCTCTTCCAAACCTGGGAGAAAGGGATGGATATTGATTTTGTTAATGCACTGCTAGTGGATAATTTTTTTTAGTCTAATTCCATTGTTATTGTCACTAATCAGAGGCATGTGAACTATGTCTAGTAAATAAAACAAAGGGGAACATGCTGGGTGGAGGGGGAGCTTCTGGAAGAGCAATGTATCATACCCAGATAAAATGAAAGAAGCTGTACTCTTAACTGCCCTGATCTCAGTCCTACTTCCCACTTTGAATGGAAATGTGATACACAGAAATTTGGGACTATTATAACAGTGTTTCTTTTTATTGAAGTAACTTTGGCTTACAATACTATATATGATTCAGAGGTACAGGGTCACACATATCCTCTGAGAATGTTACCGCAGCACATCCACCACCAAGGCTGTTATCCCCACCTCTTTGCACCATGCCCTCACTCTCCCCTCTAATATAAATAAATTGCTAGAGTGTTTTATTGGTTTGGTTTTATATGGCCCTTTGTTTTGTTTCTCTACATTGCACATATAAGTGGAACCATCTGGTATTTGTCTTTTTCCTTCTGACTTCTTTTATATAGCACGATCCCCTCCAGTTCCATCCAACTCTTGTTACAATGGTAAGACTTCATCTGTTTTGATAGCTGAGTAGTATTCCATTGTGTACATATACAACACATTTTCTTAATCCACTCATATCCCCATGAGCATTTATGTTGTTTCCACCAATTGGTTATTGTAAATAGTGCTACAATGTATCTAGGAGTGACTATATCCCTTCAAATTAGCATTTTTGCATTCTCCAGGTAGATATCTAAGAGTGAAATTGTTGGGTCATATGGCAGATCTGTTTTTTAATATTTTAAGAATCCTCCATACTGTTTTCCAAAGGAGTTGCATCAGTCTACATTCCCACCAAAAGTGTACAAAGGTTCATTTTTCTCTACATCTTGGCCAGCACTTGTTTCTAGTCTTTTTAATATGAGCCATTCTCACAGGAGTAAGATAGTATGCTATATGAGTTTTGATTTGTATTTACATGATGATTGATGATGATGAACCTTTTTTCATACTATCTGTTAGCCATCTATTTGTGTTTTTTGGAGTAGTGTCTATTTAGTTCTCCTCCCCATTTTTTTCTTCCATATTTCTCCCCAAAATTATGTGCCTTGAGATAAAGGAGATTACATTTTTGTATCTGCTCCAGAGGTTATAGCTTAAAACCTCTAAAAATGTATACTTTCACAGCCTTCCTAATCTTAGTGCCCCAAAAATCCACCATCATGCTTCATTGGGCTCCTTCCATTCTGCTTAACTTATTTTTGTTTTCTTTGCATATTTTTTGTATTGGGTTATTTGCTTTCTTGTTGTTGGGTTATATGAATTCTTTGTAGAACTGAGATATTAGCTCCTTGTCAGATGTATGGTGTACAAAAGTTTTCTCCAAAACGTAGAAGGTTTTTTTTCTTGGGGGGGAGGGGCAGTCTCATTCACTGTGCAGATGCCTTTTTAGTTTGATGTAGGTCTAATTCTTTATATTCTCTTGCTATTGGACATGAATCCATAAAGACATCCCTGAACTAATGGCATGAAGCGTTTTGCCTATATTTTCTTCTCTGTATTTTATGGTTTCTGATTCTGAGTTAATTTTATATGAGGTATGAGACTGTGATTTAATTTTATTCTTTTACATGTCATTATCCAGTTTTCCAAGTACCATTTGTTGAATACACTTTCTTTTTTCCATTGTACTCTTGGCTACTTTGTTGTAGATTAACTTTCCATACAGGTTTGGGATTATTTTTGGATGCTGAATTCTTTTCCAGTGGTCTAGAAACACAGAAATTTGGCAGCAATTTTGTAGCCATGAGTAAGTATCAGGATGAAAGACAAACAGATCAAGGATATAAAGGATATAGAGGGAAAAGATATAAAATATATAGTTCCTTGACATTACTCACTGTACAACTCTTGATGTCATCTGTATATGCTAGTTGGCACTTTTTGACATTAGACTACTGTTTCTAGAGAGACTGGGAGAGGCCCCCTTTCTTTTTTGATGGCTATACTTCAAATTGATGACTTCTAGGTCATTTCTGAGTGTTAAGACTTAAGAGACATTCTTAGGCTAGGGAAATGGCAGGAAATGGGAAGAATTTATCTCAAAGGGACTCACAGAGAACTTATTCTTGCAAGTTCTCTAAAGTAAATATGCTAAGAAAAGGATTTTCAGAGGTTTAAAGTTAGGAAGAAATCTGCCTAACCTTTAGTCAAGACGAGAGAAACATTAAAGCCGCCTTGGGGAATGGATAAGCATGTGTCCTTCTAAGCTCCCCTGATCACTTCCCTTGTTGAAGACCTCTGCTAAGGAGTTACAGGAACCCTTCCTGACTCTAATTAAGGCACCTTTGCTTAGAGTCAGTTTCTGGGACATGCAGCAATGTAATTAAAACTGGATTCCTTACATGTCTCTGCTTGAAAATTAGGAAATGAAATTACAGTTTTCATTGCTGGTAAAGGAGACCAGATAGCTAGGAAAAAGGACACTGGACTTGGAAACCAGGGATTGCATTGGAAACCATGTGAGCACCAACTATTTGAACTCAGAGGCTCATTTTTCTGAAAATGAGAGGGTTGGACTACATGGTCTGTGAGGTTTCTTTCAAATCTGATATTCCTTAAGTCTGTACTAATTTTGAGCAGTGATATAAATGCATCTTTAGAAGTGAAAAATAAAAAGATCACTCCTTTAATCTCAAATTTTCATTAGCTAGAAAGAATAAAGGCAACTATGCCAATGCTGTCCATGGTTTAGCAGAACTAAAATCACAGGCAGAATTTCAAACAGCAAGTTTTGATTAAATGGGATGTTAAAGCAGTCATAATTTACTTGCTTTCAAAGAAGATCACAGCATAGCTATGCAGAATTACCAATACAAATTCATTGGCAAATACAGAGTGAAAGAAAAGTAAGATATTGAGAAGACCAAGCGTTATCTTCAACACCAGAGAAAACTTTAGAACAGTGACTTGAGAAGTGAGAAACATGACAAACAGCATTATTGAATAAATTCATTTTTTCAGCATTTTGAAGGCCGCAATCCAGGGCAATGAAATAAAATCAGCAAATTTCACCACACCGGGTAGCCCAAGCTCTAGTCTCCAAAAAAGGAGGATAAATGAAATGTGTCACAAGGGATTAGGTATTTAAGGGAATAGAAAGTTCTTATAATAGCTACTACTTGTAATGATCTCAGGAATTTTTGAAATGAAAAGATAATGAACCCTTGCATTCTTCCTGAACTTAATCTGTGGGTAAAGGGAGTAGAGTAAGTCTTGAATGAAAATCTGTTGCTAGAAAATATTGCACATAATTTTGAAAACTATGGTTTTCTTATTTGAAATGTAATCCAAGTTATTAGAAAAACTGCAGAAGAAAAAGAGACACAAAAGAAACACATGTTGCCATTATTCATCAAGACTTGATGTTCCCTAGAAGGAGATCTCAGATATTCCAAAGGAAGAATCATCCCGTACATTACCAGTCACAAAACTAGAGGAAGAATGTTCAAATCAGACAACTGAAAGAAGTTACCTGATGTCTTTCTATCTCACCACTGCTAACTTAAAAATAAATTTGCACAGATATTATTTAAAGAGTAGATGAATGTTGAGGACTAATTTGGTTTCCCCAAGATACTAGGTTAGGCTATCAGGAAACTATCTGCATCTACTAGATAAGACTAGATTTCCTATATCCTAGAAACTCTTCTTGAATAAAGGATGCCAAAAGGATTTCCATATCCTGGGTTTCCTTCCAAAAGAAACTTTCAAGGCAAAAATCAACTATATCAATTCCTTAGGTTCTCCTCCTACATGCCAACATTATTCAGTGACAGTTCAGGGAGCAACGGATAGTCAAGCACAAACACTGTAGACTGTCAGTACCTACTACCTCCAGGCCCCACTACTCAGCTGGGACCTCACTGTGTACTTTCCCTCCTGTTAGCTATACAGCACTTGAAGACGATTTGTAAACCATGCATGGCACCCAACAGGAAGTTTTACTTTTAGCCTGTGACACAGGCCAAAGACCACAATGATCAGCATGAAAAACTCTGTTGAGAATTTCCATGGGGTGTTACAACATTAATCAATTCCCTGAGACCGAAACAGAACCCACCACATATATATTTTAAAAGTACTGTCAATCAAACCAACACTTAAAACATTTATATTCTTCCTTGGGGGCAAACAGTCTGGGTTATACAACCAACAACAGCTAGTTTTTATATTACTTTAAACAAAGACAACAAAAGAAACTAAACAAATTATCCCTGGACATCCAAACCTTAACAATACACCACATAAATCATCACTTCAAAAAAAATCATATTAACAACTGTCAGGTTTTCACTTCCCCAAACTAAGCACCTAAAGTAGTTTTAGAAGATGTGTTGATGGCTTGGTTTTTGCCAGACAAGCTATCCTTTTAAAGGGATGTCCAAGATATTAAAACTTGTGATTGAATGATAGGTTAATTACAAGACCTACGCTGGGATTAGATGTTGAAAAAATGACATTTAGAATGGAAGACTGGCATTTTTATATAGATCCTTTTAGAAAGGATCACAGAATTACCTCTCTTATTTCTCAATCCCACTGAAAATTTTAGGAGGAATCAAGTGAATTATAGACATGAAAATAATTTTGAAGCATTCTTTTTCAAGGTAACATTAGTTTGTGTTTTAGAAGTATAGGTTTACCACTTCTGGCACTGTTATTACACCAGGCCCACCACCATAACACAGTCCATTTGCTTCCTCCCCACTTTGTTCTCACTCCTCCCCCTTTTCCTCTCCCTCTGGTAGCCTTAGGTCTATAGTGAGGTTTCTAGGATTAATTCTTGGTTTGACTTTATTGACTATTTGTTTGGTTTCTCTATATTCCACATATTAGTGGCACCACCTGGGAATCTTCTTTCTCCTTCTGACTTACTTTACATAGCAAATCCTCTCTAGTTCTACCCATGTTGTTGCATATGCCAATAGTTTATCTTTTGTGATAACTGAGTAGTATACCATATATCTACCACACTCCTGATCCACTCATATTTCTTTGGGCTCATAGGTTATTTCCAAAGCTTGGCTATTGTAAATAGACCTGCAAAGAACATGGGAGTACATATTTCCCTTCGAATTGTTGTATTGTATTCTTCAGATACTTAGGAGTAGAAATGATGGGTCATATGGTAGATCCATTTAAAATATTTTGAGAAACCTCCATAACTGTTCTCTGTAGAGGCTCGACTAGTCTACATTCTCACCAACAGTGCATAAATATTCCTTTTTGCACACATCCTTGTAAATACTTGTTTCTAGTCATTTTTATTAGAGTTACTCTCATAAGTGTGAGGTGGTATCTTACTGTGGTTTTGATTTGTATTTCCCTGATGGTAAGAGATGGTGAGAACTTTTTCATGTGCCTATTGACCTATATGTACTCTAGATAAGTGCCACTTTTTGCTTGAGTTTTTTGTTTCTTTTGTTGAGTTGTAAGAGCTATTTGTAGATCTTTGGTATCAGTCTCTTGTCAGAGGCTGTGCAAGTATTTTTTCCCACCCAGTAGTCTCTTTGTTTAAGTTGTGGTTTCCTTCACTGTTCAGAAGCTTTTTAGTTTGATGTAGTGCCAATTGTTTATATTCATTTTTGTTTTTCTTAGTTTTAGGGGACAGATCTGCAGAGATATCACTGAAGCTTTGTTGTAAAGTTTCTTGCCTGTTTTCTTGTTTGGTTTCAGGTCTTCCATCCAAGTCTTTTATATATTTTGAGTATTTATTTTTGTATATGGCCTAGTTTCATCATTTTACATGCAGCTACCCAGTTTCCACCAGAACATCATTTAATAAAGAAGCTATCCTTGTTTCATGTATAATCTTAGCTCTTTCATCACAGATTAATTACCCATAAATGTGTGGGTTTATTTCTGGGTTCTGAATTATATTCCATTGGTCTGTGTGTCTGTTTCTGTTCCAATACCAGTATTATGGCTTTATATTATAGTTTGAAATCAATTAGTGTGATACCACTATTTGTCCTCATTTTTGTCAGGACAGCATTGGCTATTCTGGGCCTTTTGTTGTTCCATATGAATTTAAGTAATACATGTGACATTCAGCAATTTCCTCTCCAGGCACAGGAAAGAACCATGGTTTTTACTCTAGCAACTGTGTCTTCCCCACTCACCTTTTTGCTGTGCCCAGAGTTGAACTTCCCCTGTGACTTCTGTTACTTTGGTCCCTAGTAATTGTGAAGTACTTTGGTCTCACCCCACATCATGGGATCTTCAGAGTTCAGTGCCTATCCAGATTTCACAATCTTTTATCCCCAGAACAAAGAAGGGAATTTCCTCCATGTCATCTTCCTGGTGAATCAACAATTTTGAGGAATTTTCCAGAAACCTCTAGAATCAAAAATTCCTTTCCCAAAATTTGAATGTCTTTTATACTAGTCTTCTTCTACCTCTTTAAGTGACCTTAGACAAAGTTCTAAGTGATCTTTGGTTAAAAGTCCAAAAGATATAATGTATCCATCAAAAAAAAAATTTGATGTGTGTTGATGAATGACTATCTTACACTATGAGTTCTGTAGGATCTCCGCAGTAGAGAGGATCAATGAAAGGATGGAGACATATGTGTTCCTAACTGACCTAACACAATCTTAGAGAAATAATATTAAGTAATCTGTTTTATAAAAAAAAAAAGGCAAGAACTATTATGAAGTACATAAACAATGCTAAGAATAACCCAAATCTCTTTATCATTCTCTGGAAGACTCCATGTGTATTATATTTGCCTATCTCTCAAGTTTCATACACTATTATCATGCCTTCAGAAACTGTACATTTTCATGGTTTTTATTCCTGTGTAAAATAACTTAGCTCATTTCTTTATTGTCTTTTTGTCCCTATAATAATACAAACTGCATGGATATAGAAAACTTGTGTGCGATATTAACTATTAGATTCCTATTTCCTACAAGAGTGTTAAAAGTATCTTCTGAAGGAAGAATGAGTAAAAGTGGTTTTCCAAGTATGAAATAAATATCTTATTTCTTCAGTACTGGTTTGTGTCTGCTACAGCACTTGACATAACATGAACACCTTCTTAAAACAGAATATACACAACACAGCTTAAACAAACAGTAATCACTATAATTAAAAAGAAGATAAGATACCTCTATTGTCATCAATGTGTGACTGCTACCTAAAAAGTGTGAATAAGATCAAAGACACATGTGGCATATTTTGCATTTTCCAGTTGTATACCTTTGTTGACAACTGTGTCCAAGCACTAAATTATATGCTCTACACTCATGTATATTTTGGCAATGTTGTGCTCATCTATCTCTAATGAAATGAAACCAAATCTATATCTTATCAATCAAGTCCACAGCATGACGCCAAGTTTAAATTCTTTGTTAGAATCCACCAGAGAAGATGGTTTACGTTACAGCCTGATTTCAACTACTCTTCAACGTTCAGCTGTTGGTCATTACTACAAGAAACAGGGTCTTCTTTTCATATTAGACCCAATAATAACTTTGGGAGCCAGACCACATTACAAAAGCCTAGGAATGAGTTGTACAAATAAATATCATTCCTAGAGTTAATGGCTAATTTTTCAAACAATAATCTCATCTTCCAATCTTCTAGGGAGCTTCCCTGAAACATTATGTAAACATTCATAAATGATGACTTAAATCAAATCTGTCACCTCCCTATCTCTGCTAGCTCTTACTAATGCTGAGTACTTTTATCTAAGCAAAAAGTAACCTGAATTTTAAAAGAATCCAACACCTATTTGAGTTCCTGTCAGGTTACTGCTGGCTTATTTTTAATCTGGCTGCTCATTATTGCTTTCAGCAGAATTAATATCAACTGCCTATTAGTCATCAATATCAATGCCTTTAAAAGTCTCTGACTTAGTCCCTAATGGAAAGGCAACAAATGATAAAGCAAGTGATTTCTCTATCTTCCATATGGTGTCCGACAAAATTAATGTGATTAATGAGATGACCAGAGAACCCAAATCTCTTGTCACTATCAGACTGCAAATACAATAACCAAAGCTCAAAGGTGGGATAGGAATGAGAATTAAATTCTTATTTCTGTTATCTTACATTATCAAGGCAACAAAGACCTACTTGGTGTGAACCTTTTATAATAAAAAACGCTAATTACAAACAAGTGTGTCTTTCATTCCAAATTATATGTGATTATAATAATTAATATATTATTATATAATATATAATATAACAATTATATATTATATATAAGTATATATGTATACTTATTGTATATATATAAGTATATATACTTATATATAATTGTATATATAAGTATATATAGTATATACAATATATAAGTATATATTGTATATATGTATACAATAATTCCAAATATACATAAATACTTATATATAATATATAATTACAATAATTCCAAATTATTATATTTTAAATTATTTTACTTTAAAAGAATTATTTTACTTTTAAAGTATTGAAGTACATTCTATGATAGAATAATGATTATAAAATTGAAAACACCTGGACTGAGGGTACAACAGATTTTATTAGAACCCCATCTCTACCATTTTTCAGCTGTGTGGAATTAAGCAAGTTCCTTACCCAATCGGAGCCTTATCTTCCTTGTTTCAATCCTTGTTCCCTCCTCCTCCTTCCCTTTCTATCCCTCTTCCTCCCCCTCAAGAAAAAAATAATAATAATAAAATTGAAAATAAATAGTTAAATCAGTACCTTTCCAAGAAGTAAAAGGAAGGTATGCTTGCCAGTGGAACTGAGTGGCTCATGTTGGTAAAAATTCCTCAGTAACTCTTGCTCCAGCTGTAGGTAAATATACCGCCACAGGCTCCTTTTTCCCTTCAACGCCATTTCTTCTCCTCCTTAGATTTCTTTGCTTTAATTTTCTTTGTCGTTTTAAAATTCTGAGGGAGAAAGAAAGGAAGCAGAGAGAGGAATTTTTTCTCATTCTACTAAATTCCCAAAATTGACACAAGTATGGCTTGGGTTACTTGCTCCATCTTAGAGAGTGAGAATATCATATATACAGGTATGTTCACATGTGTCTAACACAAGAGCAGGAAGAAGTATTTCAACCATTGTAAAACACCTTCATGAGAGAGTAAAACTGTAATGCATTTTTATTCATAAAAAGAAAAATCAGTTCTGTGCAGCTGAATAATAAAAATAACTACCATAGAAGGTATGGTTAGTAACATTTAAAGTGAAATTGGGGCCTCCCTGGTGATGCAGGGTTTAAAGTCTCAGCACTGTCAAGCTGTCCATCCCCAGCCAGGGAGGTGACCTATATGGAGCAGCAGACCTTTCCTGTCTGACCCACTGCTCCTCTCAGCAGTGTATTTCAGTACATCCACCTGTTCTGCTCCCCACTCTGTCTCTGATTGATCCTCTCACCATCCCAACCCCCCCCCCCAACAACCCCTGAAATCCATACCTCTGACCAGGATACCAGTTCTTGTATGCATAAATAAATCTTAAAAAAAATTAAAGAGAAAATGGATTTTTCTGCACCTTAATGGACTGATGGGTATTATCATACATGAGTGGCAAGAGCTTAAACTTCAGAGTTTTCCTAAGGGACAATTTGGAAACATATTAAATAAGTATATACACCTCAGTATGCCATGGTATATACATAGGGAATGATCATTTTAGGAATTTTTATAAAGGACTTTTTAAAAGACTTCACCAAAAAATATACAACCAGATATTTAGCTGATGTTTATCTCAGTGTCACCTGACAACAAAGAATTGGCAGTAACTTAAATGTCCAAAATGGGAAAAGATTAAAAACACAGAAAGTATTATTTTAAAATTTTTCTGTAATTTTGTATAATTTGAAAAGTTATGCACCAAAAGGTTAGCAGCATCTAACTTTGAGTGTTGAAATATAGATGGTTTTGCTAACTTCATTTTCCTGATTTCCATTTCCTAATTTTCCCTAAAAAACTGTAACATATGTTCTCTCTGAGGAAAGAATAATTTCAACACAGATTCCTGATCCACTCCAAATATATTTTCAACATAATTCTATATTTTGTTGGGACCCATAGTTAACAGGACAGATACCTGTCTGAGGTGTCAAAAATCATTTTAAAACTATTCTCTTTGCTGTCTGTCCAAAGCCAAAGGGACCAGTCCAGGGCAGAGGGTTTAGCTCTAGTGTGGTGTCTGTTGATGACACAGTTTTCTTGGTTCTGTATGGGAAATTGGCAAGACAGATAACGTAACCCACTTTTCCAGAGTATGCATTATATCTCTTCGTCTTACAAAAAAAAAAAAATAGCCTATATATTTTTCTAATCATGTTTTCAAATCAGGATTTTTTACTTTTAAGGCAAATAGCAAAAATGAAGCAACAAGAGTCACTGACTACTGCAACAGTGATTTTAGAGGCCATGGCACAGCAGCAGTAGAGTCAAGCTCCAGGAACTCCTTTATAATGATTGTGTATTTATCATAGCATCCCTGCTTTTACTCTATGTTGGTGTGATTTTAGGCTTCATTTGTTATATGTGGTATAAGTTATTTAGGGGGTTTGGGAAAATTCAAATACGTTTCCATAAAAATGAACTGTAATTCTCCATTTTTATACCATTTTGGCTTATGAAAGTTCTCATAAGAGTGTTCCACTTTCAGATATTATGGGAAACTTTCACCTGTTCTTTCAGAAAAACTGCATCTGTCCACTTGCTGCCTGATGTCCTAATGACCAAGAAGGTCTAGAAGGAAATACACAGTTGGGGGGATAGGAATAGAGGGGCAGAGGAGCTGCCATTTATATCTTCCTTTCATCAAGACTTTATTGACCTTAATATCTAGCCAGTCACAGCCCTGACACAATTCTTCAATAAACAAATTATTTAAATAGGTAGATAATTATTTTAATAGGATTCTTGGATTTTGCATGTAGACTATAAAAAACATAATTTCTCAGTCATTTACTCCAAGCCACATTTATAATTAAAGTTAAATCCCATACACTGGACCTTCCAAAGATAATTGTAGTAACTATAATGTCAAGATCTATAATACAACATTATGCATAACCCGATGAATGTGAAAATTTGTCCATTAACCTCATCACAATCCTTCTCATCATTGTGTTTTATGCCATAGGATTCCATTCATATGTGGAATACAGAGGAAACAGATAAATGAAACTAATAAATAAAAAATAAATTTTTGAATTATAAGGCCAATTAGTGGTTACCAGAAGGCAAGAAGAAAGGGGTTAGTGAATCAAGAAAAAGAGGACAACAGTATGAGGGATAAAATTAATGTAATATGCACACAAATTACTAATGATAAACATCTGAAAATTAAATGATCTTGTAGTACAATGTTATTTCAACAAAAAACAAAGAATTCAGACAGAAAAAAAAAGTTTTACATTAAGAAAGGACATAGCAGCAATTGCTATATAAATTTCTGTTAATAAGTGTATACACAGACTGCTTCCTGGTTTAAAACTTTAATCATTTATTGAAATACCATTCAAAGGTCATATAAAGGTTGTATTATTATACTGTGGTTAACTTTCTTGTCAAGGATAAAATATTCTAGAACTACCACTTGAGATTGATCAGTCTCTATCTAAAGTTTCTTAGAAAATGTATTTATTTGACAAGGTCTAGAAGTCTTGTTTGACTGTAGATTGCAAAGGTGCATCCCAAGAAATCACAAAAGTTAACAACTTGGGTAGAACAATCACAGAGATTAGGTAAATTTAAATCATGATGTTGACTTCTCCCTTTTAATTACTTAGCTCTTGAATATAGTCAATAGTCTGATGAGCTCTGATTATGGAGAACTCTGCTAAAAATATTTTGAATAATGATCTGCAATGTGACATTTAGGATTCAAAAACTATCACCTCCCTTCACTCATTCTTTTTCCATAGAACAACTTCAGAATTATAACTGAGATAAATTCCTATGACTAATGCCCAGGTAATTTGTTTTTGCATATTGCAAGAAAATTAAAAGAACTATTTACTTGTTCTTAAAAAAAGTCTGTATCCCACAGAGAGAAACTTAAATATATAATGTCCCCAACCCTGAAAGAAATAATTTTATAACCTAATATTTCATGGTGGTCTAAATGTGAATTTTCCAAGACAATTTCACAGTAAAGCTTTCAGTACCAGACTTAAGATAGATTAAACTTATATAATTTAATTCATCTAATAAAGTCCACTGCAATTCTTTAGACACAAATCTCTTTTAAACTTACAAGTTTATTGACTTTGTTACTCTTGGAAAGAAATTTCTAACCCACAATGTATCTGGGCTTTTCCACAGAGGACCCAAGAGTCTCAAGAAAATTCTAAAAAAAAAAATATGTAATTTATTTCATATCTCATCAGCTTCTAACAGACAAAAATCCTTTCCATCTAACCGCTATATGTTGGCTAAGAATTGACTTATTATAATAATGTAAGTAAATAATATTTTCTCCCTTCAAACAAGTATTTAAGAACATACTGTGATACTGTTACAGGGCAACCCTAATATAAAATGGGTTTGCCTGACTGGGTCCTCACATGCGTGCTCGAATGACATTTATAATGCCCCAACTGCAGGTACACTCAACAAAGGTAAATAAAAGGGTTTTATTTACAAGGGAAGGGAAAATAGCATAGTGAATAAGACAAGGGGAAGAGAGGGCTACAGATCTGTAAATATCCTACCAGTTCCTTGGAGCTGGAACCTGATGGCGAGCTGAGAGCTGGCTTTCCAGAAAAAGCAACCCCCCCACCCCCCAAGGTCCATGTGTCTGCTTTTATACTCAGCCTGGCTGCTTAACTTCACCCTTAGGTCCCAGTGATTTGCTCTTCGATAATGACCTTATGGGATTTGTAGTTTTTGGATTTTGTAGGTTTGGAATAATGGGGGGGTCGAAGTTTATAACTTGTTTGTATAATCCATTCAGGAGGGTCTTTCCCCCTAGCACTTCTCCCCTTTCACCTTTTGTCACCATTTTTATGGTGATGAAGGTTAAATGTGTGGATGCTGGAGTGCAGCCTTAGAGGATGATTTTTTTTTTTTTCCCCAATACTATGTGCCTGTTCTAGCCAAGCCCTTCAACTACAGAAAGAAAAGCAAGACAAGAATTTAGTGTAAGTAGTCATGATTAAAGGTCTCCCCTAAAAGGATTCCTTAAATATTTTTTGGCTGTCAATAATTACTTAATGTGATAGTTAACACCCATTTATTTCCTGCACTTTTAATAACTGACTAGTTATTTTCCTATTTTGCATTAAAAGTCCTACCACTGAACAACATTCTTCCTTTGGATATTTTTCTTCATTGAGTCAAGAGCATCACTGGCACCAAACCAATAAATACAAATCCATGGTAACTTTCAAAATTATTTGACTTTATTTGCATAATATAACAATCCTCTTTTATCAAAGAGTATAATGCTGAGACTGGAGACATTATTTTTATCTAAGTAGCAGGAAATTTGTGCCTGCATAGTTTAAAATGCAGTAGCTTCCCCTGAAAGGATTTCAATGTTGTGCAGACAGTTTATCAGTTTTATTTTTGGTGTTAATGGAAGTTCAACTTGTTGAACTAGATTCATATACTATATCCATTCTCTTCATTAACAACAACAAAAAAGAGACAGTTGAATAGATTCAGAAACTGCATGTTCAAGGCAATAAACATATTAAGTGTAAAGAGAAAAATAATGCAGTTTTATGAAAAAGGCATTCTACTTTATCTTTTTGTCCATGGCCATTAAATATTTTTCCTCACTAAATTTAGTCTGTTCTGTAGTCCTGAAAAGAATGTGCTTTATAATGAAGAAGAAACTAATTTTGCAAACATATTATTGAAATTCCTACCTATTGTTAATATCCAGCCAGAATGATGGCCAACTTAATAGGTGAGAGAATTTACTCCCTCTGACAAAGTTTATCCTGGATATTTAAATAAAATTTTGTTGATTTGTCATTCATTTATATAACTGTAATTTCTCAGAGTCAAATTCACATATGAACATGTGAACATGCTTAATTCATCCTCCATCAAAGCTACTGTGTCAACACACTATTGTCTTCCCTCCCCTAAATTTTCCTCCTTTCCTCCTCTCTAAACTCCTTTATTTTTCAGATTCTGTTACCTTTGTTGTGTTTTGTCATTTTGTTTTTGTTGTTTTTTTATTTTCCAACTTATTTCACTGAGCATAATCACCTCAGCATCCATCCATTTAGTCCTAATGGACTATTTCATCTTTATAACTAGTTGAGTAGTATTCCAATGAACATATATTCCACAATTTTTTGTCTAATCATCTATTGATGATATTCAGGTCAATTCAGTGCCTTAGTAAATAATGCTATGAACACAGGCATGCATAAGTCTTTTTATATTAGTATTTTCATATTCCTTGGATAAATACCCAGAAGTGATATTGCTGGATCATATTTCCATTTTTAATTTTTTAAGAAATGTTCATACTGAGCCTCCCTGGTGGTGCAGTGGGTTAATCAGCACACTATGAAGCAAACCAAAGTCACTGCAGCACAAGTCTGATCCCTGCTGCCCACCAGGGAGGGGACCCACATGGTGTAGCAGACCTCTCCTGCCCCACCCACTGCTCTCTTCAGCAGTTTGTTTCAGTCAGTCTGCCTTTTCTGTTCCTACTCTGTCTGCTGAATCCTCTCACCTCCCTGGACTCTGGCCTAAACCCCAGCTCGTGTATGTATAAATAAAATCTTAAAAAAAAAAAAAAAAGAAATATTCATGCTATCTTCCTTTATGCTGTACCAAGTTTACATTACCACCAAAAGTAAATGAGTGTTCTTTTCACGCCAACAGGTGTTTCATATACACCATTCTCACAGGGGTCAGGAGAGAATTCACTGTGGTTTTACTTTGCATACCATTATAATAAATGATGTTGAACATTTTTCATGTGACTGTGGGTCATTGTGTATCTTCTTTCAGAATTATTTATTTAGGTGTTTTGTCCATTTTTTGATTAGGGTTTTTTTTCCTTGTTGAGTTGCATGAGTTTTTTATTATTTTGGCAATTAACCCCTTGTTGGACATAACAATTCTATAGGTTACCTTATTTTTCTGATTTTTTTTGGTATATTTATTTGAGATACAGAAGACTTTTAAGTTTGATGGATTCCAATTTGCTTATTTTGCTTTTGTTTCCCTAGCCATTGTGATTATATCACCAAATACAACCCTGTGGTTGATGTTCAAAGTTTATCACCTATGTTCTCTTATAGTTCCAGGTCTTAGATCCAAGTCTTTGATCCATTTTGAGATAATTTTTGTGTGTGGAGTTAAATAATAACCTACTTTCATTTTTTCTTGTATTTGACTATCCAAGTATACCAGCACCATTTGTTGCAAAGACTTTCCCTTCTCCATTATGGTCCTTACTTTGTCAAACATTAACTGTCCATATATCGTGGGTTTATTTCTGGTCTCTTTATTCTATTTCATTTATCTGTGTTTCTACTCTTGTCATAATACCGTGTTGATTTAATTACTATTACTTTGAAATATAGCTTGAAATCAGGAAGTATGACACCTCCACTTTCTTCTTTTTCCCAGGATAGCTTTCGCTATTTAGGTTTCTTTGTGGTTCCAAACTAATTTTACTATTTTTTGTACTAGTTCCTTGAAAAATGTCTTTGGGAGTTTGGTACATATTGCATTGAATCTGTAACCTGCTTTAGGTAATATGGCCATTTTAGCAATGCAATTTTTCCAATCCACTAACTGAGGATATCTTTTTATTCTTTGGTCTTCTTTTGTTTATTTTATCAGTACCTTATAGTTTTCAGTGAATAGAACCTTTACCTTCTTTGTTAAGTTTACTCTATATTTCATCCTTTTTGGTAAATGGGATTGTTTTCTTAATCTCCATTACCTTTAACTCATTGTTAGCATATAGAAATACAACAAAGTTTTGCATATTGATTTGTACACTGCCACTTTACTGTCTTCATTTATCATTTCTACTACTTCTTAGTAGAGTCAAAATTTTTCCTGTTAACCTGAGGAACCACAGAAACTTTATGCTAAAAGAGTTCAATTTCATACCTCAGATTCACATTCCATACCAGATTACCACATTCACAGGTCATTCTCCAAAAGATACTCCTGTGCATTTGCAACAATAAACTTTTAAAAAGCTAGATGTGGATGCAAAAATGTAAATTTTTATCCCAAAAAATCATAATTTAGAAAAAAATGTCACCAATCACCCTACTACTCTAAAGCGAATAATAGATAACATGTTGGTGTAAATTTTGATAAATATTTTTAAATGAACAGATACATATATGTGAGGTTTAGATTTATGTATATACATATCAAAACTACACTTTAAAAAATAGTTAATTTCTGATGGCAAATTTCAATTCAATTCAGTCAGCCTTTAGAGATAATTAAATGCAAGTCACTACAGCAGTTACTTATTTCCAAGACGCTAAATAAATCTCTTTTCAAAGTCATGAATGAACTGAATTATTTAAAAGAGCAGATGTTAAATAAATTAGTTTATAATAGTTGAAGATAATTATGACAGAAAATATGGCAGAATGGAAAGGAACTCAAACTCAAACTCTAACCCGAAGCAACTGTGTGACCTTAGGTAAGGACCGAAAGACTCTCAAGTGCCAAGTTGCCCATTTATGAAACTGAAACAATGCTACTGTTTATCTTAGAGAGTTCTTATGAAAATTAAGTGAAATTCTGCATAGGATGTCTAACACACGTCATCTCAATACATAATAGCTGAATTTACTATCATTATTAAAATATTAATCCAACTGTGTTGTTAACTACCATCTTAAAAGGAACTGAAGTAGTCAGAAATGAAGCTTAGGAATAATGGATTCAATTCAATAACAAAAATAAAAGAACAAAATGATTCAATTAACAAATAGGCAAAGGACCTAAGTAGGTCCTTTTTCCAAAGAAGACATACAAAACAACCAATAGGTACATGAAAGACATTCAGCAACACTATCATCATGGAAATTCCAGTCAAAACCACAATTAGATATTACCTCACATATGTTGGTATGTTTTTTGTCAAAAAGACAGAAGAAATGTTGGTAAGGATGTGACAAAAATGGAATCTTTGTTACCCAACTGGTGATGTAATCATTATGGAAAAGAGTACAGAACTTCCTCAAAATTAATGGAACTACCATATTATCTAGCAATTCAAATGCAGAATATACAACAACAACAACAAAAAAATGAAATCAGTATACCTAACAGATATTTGCACTCCCATAGTCATTGGAGCATTATTCACAGTAATCAAGATATGTAAACAACCTACATGCCCATGGTCAGATGAATGGATAATGAAGGTGTGGATACACAAACACACACACACACACACACACATACTCACACAAAAATTTTCTTTAGCCATGACAAAAGAAGGAAATCCTGCCATTTGTGACAACATGGTCAAATGTCAAGGACATTATGCTAAATGAAATAAACAATAAGGAAATTAACGTATCATCTAATTTGTATGTGGAATCTAAAAAAAACAACAAAATGCAAATATATATATAAATTTATATATATATAAATTTGCAATGTACAGATATATCAAACCATCACATTACATGCTTTAAATGTGTATAATTTTGTCAATTATACCTCAATAAAGCTGAAGGGTGGAAAGAAAAATAACTAAAAATTTTAATGCTATCAAATAGAAATTTTCCAGGAAATTTTCTTCAGCTAAAAAGTACTTTAGAAATCTTAGAAGGGATATTTATAGACCCCCACAATGAGATTTCCTTTTAGGACTATAATAAAGAAAATATGGACTTCCATTTCCAATCAATGGTGCAGAGTAAAAAAACTGGAATTAAAATACCTGAGTTTAACCTTCAGCTGAGCAACTTAGCACAGGTTATTTATTCTCTAGTCTCCCTAAACTTTAGATTCACATGTAAAATGATGATGAAGATACCTATTTTTTTTCTTTCCTTCTTTATTCATATTTATTTGACATCAGTTATAATCCCAATCCATTTCATCAGTGCACCATCACCTCAGTCCCTTGTGCTCTTATCTGCCCTCAACCCTCTCCCTGCCCCCTCCCTACCAAGTGTCCCCAATTTGTCCTTGTCTTTTTGTTTTTGTTGTGTTTTATTATTATTATTATCCTTATTCCTTTCCTTGATCCTTATCTGGTTCCCTTGTATTCCTCCTAGGGGAGGAACCATCTGGTATTTTTCTTTTGCCTTCTGACTTACTTCACTGAGCATAAGCCCTTTCAGCTCCATCCATGTTCCTATGACTCTAGCTTATCATTTTGATTGCTGTATAGTATTCCGTCATGTATATGTACAACATCTTCCTGATCCAATCATCTGTTTTTGAGCATTTAGGTTGTGTCCAGGTCTTACCTATTGTAAATAGTACTGCTATAAACATAGGGATGCAGGTATTCTTTTGAATCAGTGTTTTTGTGTCTTTTGGGTATATTCCTAGAAGTGGGATTTCTGGATCATATGGAAGTTCCATTCTTAGTAGTTTGAGGAACTACCATATTGCTTTCCATAATGGATGGACCAGCTTGCATTCCCACCAGCAGTGTAAGAGAGTTCCTTTTTCTCCATATCCTCTTAAAGGTTTGGTGAAGATAAAATGAAAATATAAATAAGAGCTTAGTAAAATGCCCCTCACACAATTTCCACTCCATAAATTCATGATTCAACAAATACACATGCTACTCGTTGGTCTTTTCAATATTTTTACTCTACCATTCCTTAATAGACGTACAGGGTTTAAAATTTTACTGTATTTTCAATGATGTATTACTTATTACTTATCTTCTATATGATTATTTTTAATTTTTTCTTTCTTATTCATAAATAATAGCTTTTTATCTCATTTATTTCTTTTCGCTTCCTTTGGTTATTCTGTTGTTTTTTTTTTTAAGTTCTAAGTTCTATTTTTAAATATTTTTTATTTTAATTAATTTTTAATACAGGCATTATGACTCTGGTTATAGTTTATATTATAATCTACCAGCTTAGGTATAATGTGTGTTGTTTCACTGTTTTCTAAACATTTTGCAATGTTTGTAATCTTTTTGATTCATGAGTAAACTGGGAAAAATTTCTTAATTTTCATGTAGTTGAGATTCTTTTTGGTAATACTGGGTACACAGAGGATGCAGAAGACAAAAGTCAAGCCTATATTGAGGAAAAGAAACATCAGACAGGGCCTTCCTGGTGGTGCAGTGGGTTAAGCAACGCACTATGAAGCACACCGCAGTCACTGCAGCACGCAGCACATGTTCGATCCCTGCTGCCGGCCAAGGAAGTGATCCACATGGCGCAGCAGACCTCTCCTGCCTTGCCCGCTGCTGCCCTCGGCAGTGTATTTCTGTTGATCTGCCTGTTCTGTTCCCGGCTCTGTCTCTGGTGAATCCTCTCACACCTCTCACCTCTGCCCTGTACCCCAGTTCTTGTATACATAAATAAATAAATCTTTTTTTAAAAAAAAAGAAAAAGAAAAAGAAAAAGCAGACAATCTGCCATCATGGATGGAGCATTAGTATAAGGACACCCTATGAATGTATTACCTCTGCCTTAAAGAAAACAGAAACACCAGGAAGAGTGGGTTAACTTCCATGACATTTACAACTACCCCAGAAACCAACATCATCATTTTGATTCCAGAAATTTATACCCTAATCTTCAGTTCCAGAAAACCAAGCATTTTACTATGGGTCCAATGTTCTCTTAAGTTTTAGGTGCAAGCATAGAAAGAAAAGAGTAAATTGACAACTTTGGCCAAATGGTTCTCTTAAAATGGTTTTTGCTCAAGTACACAATACACTGAAGTGTTATTTGATAAGAGTTTTTAAGTAATCCTGCCATTGAGAAGTTTCAAGTGTGAAGATTAATCACGTCAAAAATTATTCTGTGCTGCATAAGTTTTAACTACCTGAAAGAATAGGAAGTGAGTCAATTTTTGTGTACTTAAAATGGGCTAAGAGGGGCCTCCCTGGTGGCGTAGCAGGTTAAGCAACGCACTATGTAGCAAACCACAACCACTGAAGCACAAGTTCGATCCCTGCCACTGGCCAGGGAAGAGACCCACATGGCGCAGCAGACCTCTCTTGCCTCACCCGCTGCTGCCCTCGGCAGTGTGTTTCAGTTAGTCTGCCTGTTCTGCTCCCTGCTCTGTCTGGTGAATCCTCTCACCTCCCGCACCTCTGGCCTGTACCCCAGCTCTTGTATGCATAAATAAATAAATCTTTTTTTAAAAAATGGTCTAAGAAGTATGTGTTAGGTGTTTTACACGTGCCAAATAACTAGCAAACATGAAAATAAAAAGAGTGGGCCATCAATCTGTTGCATATGCTGTTGGCACCCTGCCCGTATCCATCAGATCTTGTTACTTCAGTTTGTTCTTGCACAAATAACCAGCTCTCAGCATCTGCATCCCTTTATCTGAGAGTATCTGCTGCTCTGGAAGATGTTCTGCCTGTACCCAGCAAGCCTCAGTTACCAGGAATATTAACACCATCCCCAGGGAATAGCCTTTACCAAAGACTGAAAGGACTTGCTAGAGAAATTCACTTTTACTTACTGCAAAGGCCATGTGTGCATTTTACCTCATTTCCCAGTATTTCACAGAAACATTAAGATCTAGTCACCAAAGCAGTAGTTGCCTAGGGTTTCCCAACTGGCTACCTGACCTTCCCTGTGTCTCTCTCCACTTCCCCACCTGCACCTGCCAACCAAGCTCTTTGTACTAGAGTCCTTACTCATGATCTTCATCCGGGGGTATCCAAACTGAGACCACCAGAAACAGACTGATCTCATGATGACAGTAAGTGTTCAAATTAAGCTATGATTTTTGTCCATCACCACCCTATTTATGCACAAACTTGCCTGACATCAGGAACAACCTCATCAAGAATCTTGTATATGCAATCAAAAATAATATAGAGGTGAAATTTAATATTCACCTTGAGAGCAAAAAACCTTACAGACAAGTTTTGAAGAGGTGCAAGGATAAACGTGGGGTGAGGAGTTGGAGTGGGGATAGTAAGCACCTTAATTATTTTTTCTTTGCATTTAGGAGAATATTGAAGATAGACATGAACAATATATTTGCTCAAGGTGGGTATGAGTTAAGGATAATTGTGCTGAACAGTAATTCTGAGTCTATAAAAAAAATTCCAGCAGGACACCTCATGAATAAAGCTCAAACTTGGCACAGGGGTTAGAACTTAGTAGGAGCCCAGCAAGCATCATAAATATGGTGAAAACAGAGTGATGCAGGCAGGGTTTAGAGACTAAGAAACAGGGAGCTCACCCTCTATAACTGGCTCATGACTCCAGGAAGAAAATTAGAAAGAAGTTAGGGCCTGTGTCCTAGCTTTCAGGCTCTTAAAGACAATGATGAAAAAGAGGCTGGGACTGAGATTCCCCAGAAGGAGGGAAAGGAAGCCCTGTCACTCCAGTATAAAGTTCAAACAAAAGTCAAACTCTAAATTTTACCTTCAAAATAACCAAAGAATTAATTACTGTTGTGATATCTTGGGTCTTATGTGTAAAGTTAAAATTATCCTTCTCAAATGTCTATTTCCCATATCTCTGAGTACCCCATCAACACATAGATTATAGCCACGCTATTTTTATCTGGTTTGACCATTATGGAGCTACTCATATTGACAGAGATGATCCTAGGTAAAAATTATTCTGATGGAGACAAATAAAATTCAGTGTTCAACTGAACTAACCTCCTTCACCTCCAGTTATAAAGAAATTGGTCTTTAATTCATCCCCTTTCCCACTTCCCTTTTCTGCTCTTGTTTAGGGGCGATTTCTTGGTAAACCCAGTCCCAATATTTTATCCTTCTGAATATGGAAAATAGGTTTAGTGATATCTGACTGGAAGAAAGAAGATGCTTCAATAAGCGATGGACTCATGATTTCAGTCTGGGTAAGACAGGAAGTTAAGAAACTAAGAGGACTGGAAATTATAGGCCATATGAAGGATTTATTTTATAAAGTGTTGTCAAATTACAGATTTTAAATACAAATTGCTCAAATATTTGCCTGGACGTATGAAGTATAGGATAATATACAGTGTGCTATAGTATAGTACAATATAGCATAGCACATAGTATAGAACAGTCCATACTGTACACAATATAGAATATATACTATAGTATATAGTTTAATGTAGTATACAGTATAATATATATAATATATAGTATATGGTAAGTTTAGAATAGTATTTAGAATATGTATAGTATAGTAATGTAAGTTTTGTCAGGAATACTGAGCTTAGCTGCCATTCTGACTCCCTTACTATCCTAAAGCTGTATACAATGATGTTGATAGGTCTCCAGAGTACTAGAAGACAATTTTGAAATCATGTATGAGAAAACCAAACCACCAAACAGGCATTAAGCTATCATCTTTCCATCAACCATTCTGTCTCCAGAAGACAGATGTTTAAAGAGCAAGAATGTGCATATTCTATCTGGGCAAAAGTGGGAGTTTTATGTCAGTTTTATGTGCATCATTAGCTTGCTGGAACTCATGGAAACCTAAATTATGCATGCAAGCCATTTCATGCACTGAGATCACTTGCAGAAAGAAAGCAGCAATCAAATCAGTCAGCTCAAATCATCCTGGACATTAACAACGTGGCTGTAGGGTCATTTTAAGAAATGACATTCTGCTCCTACTAGCAGAATAATTATACTCCAGCTTCTGTTCCAGAAGCATTTTCACCAACTAGTCTCCCAAAATAGGTACTAAATGATATTATATCTTTGCCAGTGTTTACATACATATAAGTCGAAGCAGTAAAAAACAGAACAAGAATACCAGAAATTGGAGCCTTGGCCGTTTGCACCACTTCAGCAGAAGCAATCATCAAGGCAAATATTTATTGTTTGGGTTGTTGAACATAGCTTGAACATCGATGTGTGGACAGAAGTTTAATGTCCATGCAATCTGTTTCCAATGCATTAGCAATCACATTACAGACAACAAACAAGATTCCATTGTGTTTAAAATGTGTCCCACATGCTCACAATCAATCTTGTTCAACAGACTACAGAATAATTTGGCAGTTCAGGGATGAGAAGATTATGGACACATTTCAATTTAAAAAATTAATACAGAGACGATAACTTGTATGCATTTATGTATGTAACAATGCTTCCAAAAGACAATGAAGAATCCACCAACTCAACTCTTGGCAGAGTTTTGGTCTATTTTGTCAAACACATAATGTAGATAAATTACTTATAGAGATGATTCAGGCAACTTTCTCTTTTTAAACTAACAAAATCCTAAAATATATTGAAAACTGGATGTGAAAAATTAAAAGTTGTCTGCATTGCATAAATTTTAAAATACATATATAATAACAGCGTTGCTTAATAATGACTTCAGCATAAAATTACTGACTCTGGAGGGCCAGATACAGATTCTAACTGACTCCTGCCTAAATCAGCAACTCAGTTTATATCATGATACCCTCCCCTAACCAATATGCAGGAAAAAGGCCAGAAAATAATGAAGACATCTGAGTGCAGAGGCTAAAGTCAAATGTATGTTTGGAAAAAAAAAAAAAGATCAAAACTTGTTTTTATCTTTTCATCTTGTTATTTTTGGATTAACAGACTATTTTTAGAGTAATTAGTTTCACAGTGATATTGACTAGTAGGTTCATGCACAAACAAACAACCCCCTTGTTCAACTACATAATGTTATTGTCAGGTGAGCTTTAACAATGTGTATCCACTGCTGCTCCACTGGGCAGATGTTGGTACATTCACACCAGCCATGCCACCTGGGACCCAGCTCTACTCAGAGTGGGGGTTCAACAAAGATATTTCAGTGTGCTGGTGTTCCATGGCCAGGCCTGCTTCTTATGGCCTGCAGAAGGGGCTTGGCTTCTCCCCCACCCCCTGCCCAGGGCTGTTTCCAGGGGATGGTCTGGGGGTCTAGATGTGGGTGTGGTGCTGGGTCAGGAATACCTGGCATGTTCATCACTAGCACAAGCCAACTGTAAGTGTCCAAATAGACAGGTTCTCAAGTTATGTCTCAGCTGGGCTGCTCAAAAATGTTCCATGGCAATGGGCTATGGTGATGGACAATGGTTGCTTCGGTGGTGAGAGAGCTACAATGACCACAATGTGGGAGAAATCCTGAACTGTCAAAATCCTTTAGCAAGGATGAAAAACAATGGCATGTTATTAAATTTTTTTTTTTAATTTCTCCAACATTGGACACTGTACCTTAGAAAGCTTCATCCTCTGGAATTTTCACCTATTACATTACCATCAGTAGCATGGGACACCCGCTAGCATTTTCACATGTGATTTTTTTTTTCATCTTTCTCCAATAGTTGTTGCATTTTTAAGAAAATAATCAAATTTATTTTAATCAAAATAATGACAGTCTTCCTAATACCACCACAAAAAAGTTGGCACTTATAACAGTAAAATATATGTAATGTGCTGTTGTTATAACTTAAATATTTAGTTGCTTTTGCTTATGTTTCAAAAGGTAGCAGCAATAAACTTTTCCTTCAACTGCAATCACCAGTCCAACTGTAACTCTTTTTTTTATGATTTTCCATAATTCATAAATAATGAAATGCATATGAATGTACATCTATCCTTCTTGGGGAAAGCTGACTTTTTACTCCATAATTTTAGTGACATCTGTCAGGAGTAGAACTTCAAGTAACTCAGTATCCTTCTGCTAAGTGACAGAGGACGTATAAAAGAAAGCTCTCTTTCTTTAGGATAAGTTACAGTTGTTTTGAGAATTGTAACAAGCATACTTCTGCCCCATTTTGATTTTCAACAGAAAAATAATGGGAAAAGAGCTGAGGTTCCACCATTTACTATAAGATTTGATTTGCTTCTAGTAGGAGGACAGTTAAACTAGAGTGAAAGACAACTTTTTTATATCTGTACAAATAAACTATTTGCCACTCACAATAAACTGACCACTTTCTTTCCTGACCATCTCTGCATCCAGGTCAGCAGTCCTTTTGAAAAGAGGCAGATATGGGCCTCCATGGTGGTGCAATGGGTTAAGCAACGCACTATGAATCAAACCACAGCAGCTGTAGCACGAATTCAATCCCTGCCTCCGGCTAGGGAGGTGACACACATGGCACAGCATACCTCTCCTGCTCATCTGCTGCTCCCCTCAGCAGTGTATTTCAGTTGATGTGCCTGTGTTCTTTCCCACTGTGTCTCTGGTGGATTCTCTCACCCCCTGCACTTCTGACCTGTACCCTACTGCAGTGTATGCATAAATAAATGAATCTTAAAAAAAAAAGAAGAAACAGATATGTATATTATAGAACGGTAAAACAGAAAAGAGAAAACCCAGAAAAAGCTCTCTTTTTTGAAAAAAAAAAAAAAAAAAAGACGTATTTATTTATGCATACAAGAGCTGGGGTACAGGTCAGGGTCACAGGAGGTGAGAGGACTCACCAGAGAGAGAGCTGGGAGCAGAACAGGCAGATGGACTGAAATACACTGAAGAGGGGAGCAGTGGGCAAAGCAGGAGAGGTCTGCTGCACCATGTGGGTTCCCTCCTTGGCCAGGGATCTAACCCGCACGCTGCTGTGCCATGGATGCTTCACAGTGTGGCGCTCAACCCGCTGCACCACCAGGGAGGTCCCAGAAAAATCTCTCTTAAGTGAAAGCAGTAGCCTTGGAATTATAAACTAAATTTACTTGTCAAGCGATCTGGTCTTGAGGAGGTACATATGACCTCTGCAAAACAGAGACATTTACTACCAGCTACTTCCACCTACAAAGTTACAACTGAAGTCAACACATAAGTAAAGGAAGGCTAAAGGCAAAAACAAGGACCCAGTGATATATAACTGCAATCTGTCCCAATCTCTCCCTCTCTCTCCTTTTTTATTTTTTTTTTTAATTTTGTCTCCAATTTTTACATGCAGGCGGAAGGCAAGGAGGGAATGAGAGCTTGCAAGGAGAATTTTGCCTTGTTATTTTGCTAATTTAATGTTCAGCATCTGGTCCACCTGCTGCTGTGCATGAGCACCGGTGATCTGCCACAGATCATGGAATGCTGATTGAAAAATAATGAAGATTTGACTTCAGATTGAAATTCCTTGTGGATGAACTAACAACAGTCAAGCTTATTAAAATCAGTCAATAACTAACTAAATTTTAGCTTTTGAATTATTTTAACAGATGGCTGCTTTATCCTGTTTCATATATCTTTCATAAGCTCACAAACAGTGCTCATTTGCATTTTCTTTATATCTTAGAAAATAATTGCCGTGGTTCTTCGTTTTTATTCCCTTATGCATTTAAGTTGAAATTCTGATGTTGAAATTTTAGTCTGAACTTTTCCACTTTCTAGAGGCAAGTTAGAATAAGTTAGTAATAATTATGTGTGAGTCAGAGGGATATGTAATTTTCAACATACATTTCAGAAACTCAAGTTGCCTGAGAAAACCCCCCAACCCATTTCTTCAACTCCAAATGTGACATTCTATGTATGCCAGAGTACAGCTGCTTATATAAGACAAATTTTTAGTTAGAAAAAGTTTAAAGCAATAACATGACTTTTCCTAATAGTACTGGTGAGTTTTTGTTAACTGCAAACAGATATTTAAGCAATTACAACAAAGCCAAATTTCTGATTGTTTAAAGGGTAAAGGTTCCTAATGGCTTGTAGCAATATATACACCATCCTAAATCTAGGAATCTCTGGCACTTTTACACCAATATGGAATTCATTCCAGTTAATAGACAACCTTTCTTCTTTCATCCAGCCTAACTTAATTCTAGGAAAACTTTGAAAAACTTTCATTCCTCATGGATAGGGATTCCCTTTAATCAAGAATAGTAGCTAGTATATAAGGGCAATAAAATATTTGATGTTTTGTGAAGAAACAGAGGTTTGCACTTTGACAATGTAGTCAATTAATTGCAATATTAAAAATCTTCTATCTACCAAAGAATGTAAAAACAGTAATTAAAGGGGATATAGATACTCACGGTAGCACTACTGACAATAGGAATTTTATGAGAACAAAATTGCACAAAGACAGACGAGTGGATTAAGAAGATATGGTATCTATACACAGTGGAATACTACTCAGCAATGAGAAAATATTAACTTTTGCCATTTGTAACTATATGGATGGAGCTGGAGGGGATTATGCTAAGCAATAAGTCAGAAGCAAAAAGGCAAATATTAGATGGTGTCGCATATACGTGGAATATGGAGAAACGAAACAAAGAAAAAGACAAATCAGTAACAAACCCTACAAATTGTTGTCTGTAAAATTAAGGCTACCAGAGGGAAAGGGGGAAAATGGAGAGCAAGGTATGGAGGGCACACCAATGGACTATGGTGGAGGACTATGGGTACCTTCATGATGTGTGTGGTGTGGTAACACACACATGAAAAGTTGTGAAGCCATATCTCTAAGGCATACACAACATTATAAACCAATGTTGTCTCAATAAATAAAAAATTAGTAGCAGTCTGAGAATACCATAATTAACCATCTAGGAAAACAAAACTCTTTTAAATATCAGCTAACTTAATTCTGCAACCAGTTAGTAACAATACAGCCAAAGCTGCCTATGTTAGAGAAAAGAGTTTGTTCTTTTTAACCTTAAAACAAACAAAAAAAAGCAAAAACAAAAACAAAAGCAAACATAAGGTGAGAAACTAGTTCCCCAATGATGCCTCCTTACAGCATGGCCTGTGTCCTTAACTGTATGGTTCTCTCCCACTTTGATTGGGGGAGGGTGGGAGAGGCATCTGACTTATTTTAGCAGTGGAACATTAGCCCAGGGGCTGTTAGCAGAGGTTGGGAAAAGGCACGTAGGTCTGTGTTTACGTGAATGTGCGAGGTGCTGGCTCTCACTTGGTCACTTACACCATCAAATGAGCATGCCCAGCTAATCTGAAAAAGGTATATGAAAAATTTAAGGACTCAGGCTTAGCTGTCCAAGCTAAAGTCAAGATAGCCCTGCCCTCACATGCAGCTGATGACAGATCCATGAGCAAGGCCAGCAATGATCAACCTTGTGGATATCAGATAACCATTCAACCCATGCATTCATATGAATAATGTGTGTCTTGTACCTTCAGTTATGGGATGATTTGTTATGGCAATACAATTGATACATCTTATTATTTTCTGAAATCTTTTGGAAAATTTATAAACCTACCTTTTTTCACCATGGATTACTGGACACAGGTATCAATCACAGGTTCAAATACCACTCTGTTATTACTAGTACTTGCATTTCAGGTATGATTGCCAGCTAACTAAAATTAGTCTTCAAATTAGCATAATCAAAATGGCTATCCTACCAAAAGCAATTTACAGATTCAATGCTATTCCAACAAAAATTGCAATGTCATTCTTCAAAGAAATAGAAAAAATATTGATGAAATTCATATGGAGACACAAAAAACCTCGAATAGCCAAAGCTCTCCTAACTGA
>JAGFMF010011453.1:1463845-1536126 GCA_019455555.1 Galemys pyrenaicus | reverse complement strand
GCTAAAAAGGCAATTCTCCAAAGAGGACATGCAAATGGCCAACAGGCACATGAAAAAATGCTCAACTTCTCTTGTCATCAGAGAAATGCAAATCAAAACTACTATGAGATATCACCTCACCCCAGTGAGAATGGCACATATCAAAAAAAGTAGCAACAACAAGTGTTGGCGGGGATGTGGAGAAAAAGGAACTCTCTCACATTGCTGGTGGGAATGCAAGATGGTCCAACCATTATAGAAAGCAGTATGGTGGTTCCTCAATCTACTAAGAATGGAACTTCCATAGGATCCAGCAATCCCACTCCTAGGAATATACCCAAAAGACGCAAATACACTGATCCAAAAGGATACCTGCACCCCTATGTTTATAGCAGCATTCTTTACAATAGGTAAGACCTGGACACAACCTCAATGCCCAAAAACAGATGAGTGGATCGGGATGCTTTGGTACATATGCACGATGGAATACTACTCAGCAATCAAAAAAGAAAAACTAGCCGCATTCATAGGAACATGGATGGAACTGGAAGGGATGATGCTCAGCGAAGTAAGTCAGAAGGCAGAAGAAAAATACCAGAATGTTCCTCCCCTAGGAGGAATATAAGGGAACCAACTAAAGATCAAGGAAAGGAATAAGAACAATGATAATAATAACAACAAGAAAGAAACAAAAACCAAAAATGAAAAGACAAACTGGGGACACTTGGTGGTGAGGGGTGAGGGGGAGGGCTGAGGGCAGATGGGAGCACGGGGGACTGAGGCGATGGTGCTCTGGTGATATGGTGATGGGGAATACATGGGGATCACAATTGATGTCAAATATATATAAATAAAAAAAATTACTCTTCAATTTCCAGGTCAACATTTCATAGTCTTCCAAATTTCCTTTATACCTAAAACTAATGTTGAGATCTGAAGGCACACGTCTAAAAGAGGAATTTAATTTGAGAAATAAAATTTTTTTGAGAAATCCAGTGAAATAAACAACTCTTATAAAACACAAAGAAATAACTATTCCAGAATATTAAATAAGAATTTACTTATAGTATACGCAATTTTTTGCTGCTGCATTTTTTCCTTTCTGAGTTTGCAGTAAAGGTCAGCTTGATGGCAACTAGAATCAATCTATTCCCTTCTTGTTTTTTCTTGTCCATTTTAAAAGAATGCTACACTTGACAAGTTTTCTATACCTTTCCCAAGGATAGTACTATATCAACATTATTGTAATATGCTCATAATTTGTCCTTGCATTTAAGGAGCTAGAAACTATCACTTCTTTTTATATAGAAAGGAAATGTGAGACACTGGAATAGTGAGGTCATTTTATCTTCTCAGCCTCTCAGAATTTTGTTTTTCCTTTTTATCACAAATTGAATATCACTGGACAGAGTAAAGTTTGGAAAATATTATACACTGTCCTCAAATGTATACTTTTCCCTTTGTATTTCTGTGGGAGTAGAAGGCACCATGAAACCAAAAACAATGATTAGTTTTTATCTTAACCTCACCAACCAGAATGAAGGGATGCATGGAAATTTAATGTGAGAAAGTAGCAAGTTCTAACATTTTAAAATAAAGGTAGTATGCCTTATTTCTGTGGGTTGATAGCACCACAGTAAGAGTATAAGCTATAAATGAAGAAAAGTGAGAGTGCCAAACAAATGGCCACTTCTTAAAAAAAAAAATTATTTATGCATACAAGAGCTGGAATGCAGACGACCAGAGAGGTGCAAGGAGTGAGAAGATTCACCAGAGACGGAATGGGGAGCAAAACAGACAGATTGACTGAGATACACTGCTGAGGGGAGCAACAGGCAGGACAGGAGACGTCTGCTGTGCCATGTGGGTCAACTCCCTGGCCAGGGACCGAACTCTCGCTACAGTGGCTGCAGATAGCTTCATAGTGCTATGACTTAACCCCTTGTGCCACCAGGTAGGCCCATAATGGCCACTTCTTATTTCCTTGCTTTTGATAATAACTACTATGTCTCTATTTACTGTAAGTCAGACTCTCTTCTAAATACTTTACAAATGGTTTTATTTAATGCTATAACATCCATATGACTCAGTGGTAAATACAAATACTGGGCAGATACAAGAGCCTTGCCTCTCTCCTTTCTCCAAACTCTCTTCCACTGTGGTGGCTAGAAAAGGGGAATGTTCAGTTTCCATCTCCCTGTATAGCAAGAGATGGTCATGAGAGAAAATTCTGGTAATGATACATAAACAGAACCTGGTTTAAGTGTTTCTGGGGAAACTCTAGATTTTTTTCACTAAAGAGAACAGTCATGAAAGACATCATTTATTCCTTTCTTCCTATCTTCAGTGGAGATTTGATTCCCAAAGCTGTGGTGGCCATCTTGTCATATGGAAGAGACCAAGAGGATTGTACAGATACCAACCTTGATTCAATAAAGCACTAAACTAAGCTCAGGGACCATCTACCTCTAGAAAAAGATCTATCTTGATAAAGAAAATAACTCCTACCTATTTAAACACTTATTAGGGGGCCTCCCTGGTGGCGCAGTGGGTTAAGCAATGCACTATGGGGCAAACCACAACCACTGCAGCATGAGTTCGATCCCTGCTGCCGGCCAGGGAGGGGACCCACATGGCATGGCTGACCTCTCCTGCTGTGCCCGCTGCTCCCCTCAGCAGTGTACTTCTGTTGATCTGCCTGTTCTGCTCCCTGCTCTCTGTGGTGAATCCTCTCACCACCCACACCTCTGGCCTGTACCCCAGTGCTTGTATGCATAAATAAATAAATCTTTAAAAAATAAATAAACACTTATTAGGCAACTATTTCACTACATGAACTTATAAACACTTCTGGCAGAAATTTCAGATTTTATGCTTTTTTGCCGGTTATCATAGATTATTTTCTTTAAATCACTTCAAACAATGTAAAGTCCAAAGCAAATCCAAACAATTGATCAGATCTACAATGAGTGATAAATAATATAAAATATTATGTCAATTTACTTATCTAAATTCAAACTATTTCAAATTTTAATTTTTGCTTTCACATTCAGCAAACTGAAATTAGACTTCAGTTAGATAGCCAAGTAACTTCAACTGCTAAAGCAATCTCTTTCAACACATATTCATTCTAAAATATGTACAAAATATGCAGTTATGTTCATCATTACAAAGAAACTAATAGACACTCTGATGCCATCATTGAAAAATAGTCAATTAAATAATAACTCTATATTATTAAACATATGGATTAAAATATAAACATGCATATTAATAAGTGAGAAATCTATGTATAATATCCAATCCAGAAGGTACATATTATATTTATTCACCTACTTTTCACACATATATCCAGAGTTCTTTTGTCTGGGGAGATGCTCTGTGTTTCTTTTCGGTATCAAATCCCATGTTCTTATGCAAGCCTAGTGCTCTCCTCCCCTTGCACTCAATATCTAAATAAATATTATATCAGTAATCCCAGAAATCTCTCCAAAATTCCCCAGCATGAATCTTACCCTAGGTTCCAAGGGCATGTAAAGAGATCATTGTGGACTTAAACTAGTTCACTGATGATTTGGTACAGTGAGCATATGAAAAGCAGAAGTGCCAGATTTCCTTTCCATTTGGTCATGAGGTGGGTTTAAGAGAATAGAGACCAAGACTGACACTATCATAATAAAGGACTTTCAGAGAGTTCATTTCCTGGGAACAGACCTTGCACCTACACTGTTATCTCTGAGCGTGCAGTCCTCAAATTGTTCCTAATTTAGAGAAAACTTTGCAACTACTACAATAACTTACTGTGGATTTTGAATTATGAAGACAAAGTAAAACTCCACTCTAAGATTTCGTTGTCATAGAAAGAGATCAGGCTTTAAAGACAGACGACATTTACCAATTTAACTTCTAGTGTGATTTATTTAGCATATGAAGAGCTTCAGGGTCTCATCTATAACTCACAAGGAAGTTGAGTTAAGTTATGTTAAGTGCATGGCACAAGCTCACATGGGTATTCAATTAATGGTTGCTATTTTTATTAACTTGATAACTTTGCTATTTTTTAAGTAAGTTTAGGGAAAACTAAGAGAAAAAAAAACACATATCTTGTTCAGGAGTTTTGGGCTTCCTTAAAATGACTTTGTGGCCTCAGAATTAAAACTCCATTTATAAGTTTTATCTCTAAGCCTAAGGAAAGGGTGATAAGAATGACCATTTATTCTGACAAGAATCCTGACTGGCCTGAACAAACACTTTGTAAACTCCAAGTTCAACTAGAGCTGAGAGAAAAGAAAATAACACCACAGCAAGTTGTTTGCTCCATCTGCCTGAAATGTGAACAAAGTGCATATGGGTGTCCTATGAGCCTTCACTTTATTGGTTTAGTAAATGTGAGTTTGGACAAAGAGTCTAAAGTACTTAGGCAGCCTGAGTCACAAAATGTTAGCTATAAATAAAAACCAAGGTCTTCCACCGACGTTACCAACATTCCTCCCTCTAGACTGTTCATTTAACAAGTACTTGAGCTGTTCCACTCCTGATGCACTGAGAACCCAAAGATTAATGAGATGCAGCTCCTGCGACCACAAGGAGCTTCCAATCTGGACAGAATGAGAACATGTTTGGGGGAACAACTATGATGGGCAGCAATGGGGGTTGAGAATGGAGTTCTTTATAAAAATGGTTGAAAATACTCCACCTTTCAAGTTATTTACCAACATTATATCATGAATGCTATCCCTCTCCCCTTTCCTGATGCAGCTTCTCTACATGGATGCCAAACTGGGAGATGAAGGCGAGAAGACAAGATTATATAGACATTGATTGAATTTAGATTATTTGAAAACAGCCTGAGAAAACAAACCTGTGGGTCATCTGTCCCACAGAGCCTGACTTCAAAATTCCATGTTTACTCTGCCAAGCAGCCCACATGGGCAGCCTGCCAGCCTGGCCCACAACCCACAGGGTAGTCTTATCCCAAGGAGGGATCGTGGTAACTGTGCTCTGATAACTAATCAGAAAAGTTCTCTGCTTGCCAAACCAAGCTAGGCACTCTTTATCCCCCACCATTGTACTTCTTGCAACAGTCGTGTAAACAGACTGATCGTAAAACAGACATGCAAAAAAAATAATCACACTGCAAGGTGACATGGAGCAAAGATTCATGAGCAATGAATTCACCTCTATCCTGGCATAGGAAGTTCAGAAGAATTGTAAGGTCCTAATAGTTGTAGGCAGACATAGAGACTTCACCAAGCTGGTGTGTTGAAGTAGGGAGCCAAGGAAAGAGTACTGATGCTGAGAGAAGAGCAGGAAGGCAAGAAAGTGACTGATGTGCTGTGGAGAAGATAAACAATTCCATAACCCAGATGTGAATGCTCCCTGCAAGGAACAGGAAAGAGCAAGGTGTGGTAGTAGAGACATGAGTATGGAAATGAGACAAAAATGAAGTTACATCCAGTTTGGCAATGGCCTTTTGTTGCCTGATTAAAGGGTCAGAAAGACCATGAGCTTAAGCAGTTCAAATTTTCTCCCTAAAACAACATTTTTAAGTTTCTGCAGTTCACTTCCTAGGGAGATTTTTACATAAAAATCCTCATTTTCAATTTTTCTTCAAAACTCAGAAGGAGCAGTAATCATGAAGGTGGAGCACAGGGACCTCCCCAGAGCAACTGTTACCCAGTTGATCAAAAACCCTGCACAGCTCATTGTATTTATGTGTTTCCTGCCAGGCGTTTGAAAGCAAATGAGTTTTTATCCTCATGCTCAGCGGTGGAAAAAAATAGCAAAAGGGAGACTGCTCAGATCACATTAGTTATATGTTAAACCCTGTGGACAAAAAAAGGAGGATGCCACAGAAAATCCACTAGTGCCACCAGCATTTCCATTGTTTCGAAGTCTCTCCCTGTTGCTTATAAAATTCCCAAGTTTGTAAAATGGACCTGAAATCCAGGTGTCTTACTCCCAAGTCCTTCTTTTTATCGCCTTTGGTAAAAAGATATTCACATTGTAAAACTCACTGGTAGAATGTCACATAAATTATTTTATTGTGCTGAGTACTTTTAAATAATTCAATTCAAAGCAAACAAACTTATCACTCATCTCTGATGCATTAATGCACAATAAATCCCTGGTTTGTTCAGTTGGTTAAAGTTTAACCTGAACTCACAGTGTTTGCAAAGTCCTATAAAACATGTGTTGCGGTGTATGTGGCCTCACACATAGTGGTAGTTTAGTTTTGCCCCCAACTCAGAGAAAAGTAGAGTTTATTAATTTGAGCATACTTCACTGCAGTGCCCTGCATTAAAAGAACTGAATATTTTATCTTCAAGTATCTCTGACTATAATCCAGAAAGTCTTATTGAAAGAGATTTAGTAAAAGAACTAGGATTTTGGCTGGTTCAATTTAGCTATGCATTCATTAAGTTTACGGATGAGGCTGTTTTGCTATTCCTCAAGAAGAACACCTAAGATACATAAAAATGTATGGTATCTTGAGAAACTGAGGCTGCAAAAAGCCTCTAAAGTAAAATATTGGTCAGTTGAAATATATATAGATACATCTCATGCCTTTATGATGAATGAACACAAGTGGGGAAATGATTGATGATGGGACAGATTCCCAATATTTACTAAATACCTTCTACATGCCAGGTACTATTTTGTATGTTATAAATTTAAACCTTCCGTCTATATGTTACAGTCTCCAGTTTACAGTGGTTACATTATATGCAAGATGATGCAATTGCAAATGTCAATCAATTTTGAAAACAAAACTTGATTCTAGAGCTGTGCTTTGGAGGGGAAGTAGAGAGTTACAATTTCAGCAGTTTCACCAAGCATTATATACTCCTGTTTAAGAAAGCTATCAAGATCAGCTATATAAGATATAAAGCTCAATGTACATAATGGACTAGAGAGATTAAGGGGTCTCTCGTGTTAGTTCTTGCGCTGATGAGTGGTTCTGCAAGGCTACAGAAATTTTAATAAATCTCTCTCATATACATATACACATACACAAACACACATGCACACAAAAACACAAACACATATAAATATATACATATGCATACTCGGGTAGACACAAACATAAATACAAAACATACATGAAACACAGATGCACAGAAAATACACATAAACACAACCATACACATATGAACACACACCATTATCCTCTATGTATAGGAAGTTGTGAGAGGAAGAGCCATTTGTCCCCCAGTCCCAAACTTTTAGTTGATTTTAAAGAAGATAAAATGCTAGGCACCTGGGCCTCCCTGGTGGTGCAGGGGGTTAAGCAATGCACTATGAAGCAAACCTCAGCCACAGCAGCACGAGTTCAATCCCTGCTGCCCGCCAGAGAGGGGACCCACATGGTGTAGCAGACCTCTCCTGCCTTGCCTGCCGCTCCCCTCAGCAGTGTGTTTCAGTCAGTCTGCCTGTTCTGCGCCCCACTCTGTCTCTGGTGAATCCTCTCACCTCCCTGGACTCTGGCCTGTACCCCAGCTCTTGTATGCATAAATAAATAAAGCTTTAACAAAAAAAAAAAAAAAATGCCGGGCACCTGAAGAAAAAAGTACTACTTTGATTAGCAAGGACAAATATTACTATATCCTTCTATAAGAAAGAGGAATAAATACACTCACAAGATAACCATCTTTATCCACACTCTGAGCTGAATTGTATAACAGAGCCCATTGATAACCTTCAGTGGTAAGTCCATTGACAATCTTAAACCAGAAAGTATCTTTGACTTGTTCCTGTAATATTTCACTAGGCTTGAGGGAAAGCTGACCCAAATAATGTCACCATAGCAGCAATCATTCTATCCAGATACTCTTGTATGCAAAGGAGTCAATAAGACTCTAGGGCAAGAATAATGCAGCTGCCAAACAAGATGGATGTGATGGCGGTATGAGGCAACATGATAACTGATTCAGAGCAGAATGAGAGCTGTGCAGCACAGCTAAGAAACCAAAGGCAGCTTGTTGGGACTAAGCTCTAGACATTAAGAGCAGGTCACACCAGGGAAACGCAGAGAACGCCTTTGAAAGAGCAAATCTCTTTCTGATGGCTTCATTTCACTTATGCAATCACGCAGATCCACACTTACTTTCAAGTTCTGCTATCTTCCTTGCATTAAAGACCAGAAGGGATGGGAAATAATACCCTCCCAGAAAATACAGATAGATAATAGCAGTTATCAGAATTTTAAATGCAAACTTTATTCTATTTAATGTCAACAACACTGTTGCAAATGGGAACGTTTTCAAAATCTTGACACTTATTTTATGTCCATATTTCACAATTTTTCCCAGTTACAATAGCATTTGCAAGGAGTACTTAGCTTCCTGACCATATACTGTCTTAGATTCTAAATTCCTAGAGCCAATGATGCATTTTATACTTAATTTTATATAACCAGCTGCCCTTTCTTTTAAATAATAGCTCATTGCCTTTATAAAGCAGACTATGTTTCAGTATAGTTTTTCCATTATATCATTTCATTTGACTCTCATTGTCTTATGGGAATAAACAGGATGGCACCATCCCAATTTTCTAGATAAACCTGAAAAAGAAGTTTCTCAAGAACACACAACCACTCAGCAGGAGGGTTGAGACAAGAAACTGGAGTCTTTTGATCTAAAGATAAATGATCCAATCTTCAGTTTCATTTATTTTCAAATCAGAAAGAAGCTGCGATGATTTTCATGTAGTGCTTTTAAGTCTATTCAGCCTAAATTATGGGTCAAACTCTGGAAACCAAAGAGCAAAAGTTTTAGGCCACTTGTCATTTTGTCATATTGTTTAAATAGCAGTATAAGTAACTACTGTAGTTGGCAGAAATGTGGGTTACATATTATCTCTGAGGAATAAATCCATTTTTATTGCATATATGTTGGATATTTAATTAATATGATGGCCTATTAAATAGCTTAAATGTAAAATAAAGCATCAGTCATTGCTATTTACTGAATACTTCTGTGCTCCCAAAATCCACACGTTGAACAACCCTAACTCTTTATGTGATGGTATTTTATGTGATAGAAGCAGGGGTATTTTGGAGCAATTAGGGTTATATATAGATCATTAAGATAGGGGTCTTCACACTGGGATTAATACTTTTATAAATATATGAGACATGGGACTCCTACTGTAGGGCACACACTACTATCCTGTTCTTAATAAATTATATCTCCTAGAGATGCATAGTATACAACATATTGGCATGTGACATAAAATTTCAATTCTTATGGTACACATAGTCCTCCTAATCTTTCCTTTTCCTAGTTCAATATATCAAGTCAAAATAAAATTTCATTTAAAGAAAATGGTAAATAATTAGATGATATGTATGTAAAATTAGAATTTCATTCATCCATTTCTAGGCAAGGTGACTAATAATTCTTTGAAATATTAAGGACCAATAAAAACAATGAATTCTTAACTCCCACCAAATGCAAAATCTCCAATATTAATATATTGTTATATTCCATATCATTGAAATCCATATTGGCGTTCATATCCAACTAACAGCAAGTATCTATTTAAATAAATGTTTTTTCAAAAACAGCAAATACAGTGTGTAATACAGTATTCCCTTGTTAAGATTCACTAACAAAAGTATGGTTACTTATTGTTTTAGCTTTTTCCTTTAGCTTTGAATTTGTTGAATTTTTAAATAAAGAAAATGAAAAGTTTTCCATTAAAGTTGAGTCAATTGAATCAACCACACAGAAATGTGTGATTATGGTACATGTTTCTTTTCAATATTCCATTTTAAATTAAACAACTACCAAGAAAAGTCAAACAGTACTTACAACAATCCCTTCCAGAATGAAAAATAAGGCTGATTCAATCATTATATAGAAAAATTTAGCCATATACCTGTAGAAATCTGCCAAATTTCTTCTATTTATTGTTACAACTATGTGTGTATATATATATATATATATATATATACACATACACATATTCCTATATGGGGTTGGTAGCTATCAAGCAACTATAATGAAATAAAGCCTAATTTAAATCTAAGTCTTTCCTTAACTTTGCCTGTTTAGGGTCATTAGTTGTAGCCATAATAATCCTCTTGTTATGAAATCTCTGCTACACAAAAGAGAGAGAGAATTACCAAGAGTCCCCCAAAAAATACTTCCTTTCCAGTTATCTGAGATTTCAGGAACAGTTCTCCTGGATTTTACATCTTCCAGATCTCAAATCAACATTCACCTGTCTGGAGAGTTAATTTTGTAAAATAGTTAAGGCAAAGATTTTAAAATCAGAGTACAGAAAGAGTTCCTCCTTCTCAACGTACTGTCTGTAACATCTGGGACAAATTGCTTATCTCCTCTCAGTCTCTTTCCTCATCTCCACAATGGGTGTCTACCTCACGTTTGTTGTGTGGATGAATTGAGGCAGTGTGTAGATAGTGAACTGTGCCAACATAGTGAATATGGAGTCAGGGGCAGCCATTGTTGGGAAATAATTCATTACTAAAAAAATAATAACCATAGTGTCATTCCAACTTCTGAACTTATATCTTATTATATTATGGCATTTATTATTATGACATTTATTTCTCCATCTCTCATCCCCATCCTCACTGAACAGGGGGCCCTTTGACGACAAAGCTGATTTTGTCTTATAATTCCATACTTACTCCAGATCTTGGTACAGATAGGATATTAAACAATTACATGTAGATGAAATTAATGTAAAATTCCCCACAATTCCATCATTTCTTCTAGGATAGAGAACAATGTAGTTCAATAGTCTGCTTTGTGTGGTTGAAATGCCTAAGGTTTATTTTTTAAAAGATGTATTTTTATTCATTTCTGCATAAAAGAACTGGGGTGTAGGCCAGAGGTGCAGGGAATGAGAGGACTCGCCAAAGACAGAATAGGGAGACTAGAAGGATCTACTGAAAGACGCTGCTGCTGAGAGGCGCAATGAGCAAGACAGGAGCAGTCAAGGACACCATGTGGATCAGCTTCCTGGCCAGGGATCGAACTCAGGCTGTCACAGAGACAGCTCTGAGACTTAACCCTTATGCCCCCAGGGAAACCCTGAAAGGTGTAAGGTTTATTGTCCTCTAAGACCTCCAGTCAAACACCAGGATACATGAGGTATCTATTCACAGTGAAATAAGCTACACTATGCTTTCTAGCATGTAGAGGACTTAAACACTCAAGGCAAGTACTAAGTTAGCATGTAACAAAACCTGACAGCTATTTCATTGTAAGTATTGACAGTGTTCTTAGCAATCAGTGTGGAAGAAAGAAGCTGTAACATCCTTTGAGATATTGCATCAGAATGTTTGATTCTGGGCTCCAACTTTTGCTGCATCAATTTACATTCTGAAGGTTATCTTCAAAAACAGAAGGGTAAAGAAAAGAAGGCTTAAAATAAAAAAAAAAAATTCTAGGGGTTACTGTATCTAAAAATCCTTATATTATAAAATCAGCTTTGTCTTGATAATAGGACTCTGATTGTGCTTAGAAAGAGCCTGAATTTTTTTCCCCTTGAAAATGTACTTTTCAAGTAAAGAAGGCACTAAGCTACTTTTAAAGTTATGTTCATGGATATTTCATAGACTGCACAGACGTGTGGGTCCTGAAAGGGTTAGAATTTTTCTCCTTTAGAATCCTGACTCCACCCCATGACCTATAAATAGCAAGTTGCATCATACACTAGTAAGAAATGAGCACTCTCATTTGTTTCTCAAGGTGACTCCTGGCCAACCTGGCCTAGATAAAAGTTGGGAAACAACAAAGGTGCCTGCTCACTTACAGTAGGGAGAGGTGAACTGAAGTCAGACAGCCTAACACTTGCCTGGTTTCCACTAAGGCAAAAATGTTTCTTCTAGTTTAGAGGGGAAAACAGGCGCCTCAAGGTGAAGGACAAAGCATCAAAGGAGAAGGTCTTCAATGATCACTTTGGATGAGATCCCTTGATCCTCTTTTCTTTCCCTTCAATAATCCCCATGCCCTTAGCAACCTTGTCAAGTTACATGACCCCAGATAATTTACATACCCTTAAAACACCAAAATTTTTATCATCTAAGTTCCATCTGCCTATTTGACATTTCAGTGTGGGTATCTCAGACACCTAACTGCATCATCTCTAATACACAACCCTTGATCCTCCTGAAAAATATGCTTTGCCACAGTTTGCCTTGTCTTATTAAATCAGGTTACTGTCTACTTTCTTCTGTTTTCCCTGACAATAGCCAAGCCAAAGCCACTATCCTACCTTATCTGGACAACTCTGTCACCCCAAATGGTCTTGACAGCTACTTTTGTCTTCTAAGCATCCATTCTCTTTACTGCAGTCAGAGTGAATCCATTTCTTTCCAGGATCAGTATTTGATGGCGTCATATTCCTGAAAAAAGGCTTTACCTTTGTTCTTAGACTCTAATCTCAAATTCTGAATGTAACCTCAAAGCTCAGCAGAGTCTGGTTCCTTTCAACGACCCCTCCTCTCTCCCTGCTACACTCCAGACATGCCTATGCCCAAAACATGCAATGTGTCACTCACCTGGTTTCTACTAAGTCAGACATGATCACTCTGGGTGACAGTCCCTTGAGTTCAGTTCTTGGTCCTCTTTCTTTCCCTTCTTAATGTCCCATGTGAGAGCAAGGACACTGCAAACACTTTTCTGTCCCAACCCACAAACACCCTCACAGGGTAACTCCTACCATCTCTTAAGACTTGGCTTAAACATCATCTCTGGGAAGCCTTTCCCAGATTTTTCACCAGGTTAAGTGCGTGTCTTAGTTTTAGTCTCTTTTCTTTTCCAATCCTATAAATATAAGATTCTTTGCACATTTTTGTTTCTGTCAATCTCTTCTTTTCTGGACTGTGAGCATCAATAGAAACTGGGATAATGTCTGTTGTCTACTGAATGCCAACTGTAAGCATAGTTCCTGGCACATAGTAGGGAAATAATTGTATTTTGGGAGTACTCATCAATGAAGGAAGCAACATATTAAAAGTCACCAAGATCAACTAAAGATGGCAGCTATGTTTGTTAACATGTTTTCCAAAGAAATAAAATCAATAGAATTTGCCAATAGAGAAGGAGAAGAAAAGGGAAAGGGAGATTTATTATAAAGAGTAAATTCACATGATTATGGAGACTGGCAAGACTCAAGTTCTGTAGAGTGAGGAGCAAGCTAAGACCCAGAAATGATGATTGTTTAGCTCCAGTCCAAGTCAAAAGTTCTGAGAACCAGGGGTTTCAATGTTCCAGTTCAAAAGTGATAATTCAAGAAAAATTCTCTTGCTCATGAGAAAAGCTGCCTTTTTGTTCTAGTCAAATTTTCTACTGATTGGATCAGGCCCACCCACATTCCAGAGGGCAAACTACTCCTTCACTCAATGTTCTGATTGAGATATTAAATCTCAACTGAAAACACCATCATGGAAACATGCAGGACATTTGCCCAAGTATCTGGTTACCCCATGGCAAACTGGCACATAAAATTAACTGTTACATCACCCAAATGGCACCATAGTCTAGGTTTTCTATTGAATGTTAAATGTCCTTATGTTTCCAAATTATCAGTGTCCAAGCTAAACCTATTTCTTCAAAGAGTTTTAGCTAAGCCATTTTGTCTGACATGCTGCTGAATAACTCTGTTGACTCCTTTTCCTAATTGCTAAGCCACATGCTATTTCAAAAAAAATAATCACAAAAGCAAAAATAACTGTAGTAGAATTTGCAATGTTGGGCTGTCTGTGGGATCTCTCTATATCTCCACCACCCCTTACACATGCCGAAAATTTCCAACACAAGTCTGTTCGCTTATATCAAATTTTTCTGAAGTTCTAGAAGTTGTTCTGGAAATTACTAAAGTTACAATAAAGGAAAAGAAATTTAGAACTGAACACTCAGGATAATTTTTCTCAGTCTAAAGGAAAGTGGTTCAAAATAAGTTAGCAACTTACAGCAGCTGTCTTAAGTGATAATTCATAGTCTCTAGCTTTGTTTCTTTATATGTCTTACCTCTTCCTTCCATCTTCAAAGATAAGTCTCTTTACTAGTCCTTCAAATTTAAAATTCTCACCATCATTAGAAGAAATATTCAGTCTCATCCTGTAACAGGGTTGTTCCGGGAAAGGGGAAGTTTTAGAATTTTGGTTTTGCCCTAAGTGGGTAGAGCTGAGGAGGGAAAGAAGATTCTGCAGAGAGAGAAAAGAAAAAGAAAGGAAGATGGAGAGCAGTAAGGAGACCTGGAGGAGGCACGTGGAGCAGTGCGACATGTGAAAAATCGGCACTTGCTTTTTAGTTTTGGACTGGTTAAAATAAATATGGGTGAGAGACCCATGGGGAGGTTAACAATGAAAGCTTTCATTTTAATTTTAATTTTGCTTTTTTTTTTTAAATTTGACTCTTTTTGACCCTTTTTTATGGGTTTTTACTGAAAGGTCCTTTAAACGTGTGGCAGGCTTTGGGCTTTGCTTTAGGCCAATCCAATTTGGCTGGACTTTTGCCCTCGGGGAGATGGTTAACTTTGGATGCTTAACTTAGTAACTGTGTTCTTTGTCCTTTCAGTATCTTAACTTAGTAACTATGTTCTTTGTCCTTTCTGTATTATACCCTAATTGTATTAAAGTTCCTTTCCATTAAAAGTTTTATGTTTGTCTTAATACAACGGAAGGCAAACCCATTCAAAGAGAGCAGGTTTAAAAGTTCTGGGATGCTCCTCTCCCTGCCCTGTAACGATCCTAGGATTTATTGCCTTCTCCTATCTAAGACTCACAATCCAACATAATTACATACCCTAGTATATTTTCTGAAGATTGATTATTCATTCTAGAAAAAGATGACAAGGACTACAACAAAACACAGTGGGAGGGAGGTTTGACATTGAACATCTGATTGACCTCAGTGACTTTTAATATCATTTATCCTTTGTTAGTTAGTTCGCCAAATGCTATGGACTGAATGTCTGTGTCCCTAAAAATTCACATGTTGAAATCCTATCCTCAATGTGAATATTTTAGGAAATAGTATCTTTGGGAGGTAATTAACTGATGAGGGTAGAGTCTTCATGAGTAGGAATAGTGACCTTACTATAAAAAGACACAAAAGAGCTTGGTTTCTCTCTCTATCTATACTCTCCCCCATGTGAAGATGCTATGTGCCAGGCTGGAAACCTGATATCAGACATCCAAACTCCAGAACTGTGAAAAACAAATTTCTGTTGCTGGTAAACACCCAATCCATGGAATTTGTTAAAGCAGCCCCAGACTGACTGAGCACCGAATATGCAATATTTACTGTATTCCCTACTCCATGCACTATGCATTTTAGAAGAGTCACCCCTTTTTTTAAATGATCTGTCCTTCAAGCTTTCAAGCTATTGGAAAGGACAGAGTAGAGAACAGAACAGATGGACTTATTAAAATACAACTCTAAAGAGCACAGTAGGTGAGGCAAGAGAGTTCTATGCAAGGAGAATTTGAGGTTTTCTTTTATACTGTTTTCGTGGGTTTTCTAAACTGCAGCTGTGATATCTGGTCTCTGGTACTGGCTTTTGACACAGAAACATGTTCTGGCTTCTGCTTCTGCATTGCTAAATCTAGACCTGTTCTTATGGTGCTAATACTCAGTTTATGGCCTTGTCCATAAGGCAGTCTTATCCATTCCCATATCTATTCCAGCCTCCCAACCCTGCCTCCTGGGTCAGGAGTGGGGGCTTAGTTTGTAACATTATTCAAGTGTACCCCAACAAAACCCTCATGGAAAATAATGTTGTCAAAAATATAAACTGATCTGCAAAAGTTACCCTGTCCACAGAGCCAAGAGTATTTTATATTTTAATGCAGAACAATTTCAGGCCCTCTATTTGCAATCTCAGGCTCTATCTTTGCCTCAGAAATCAGTAAATAGTAGTGCTTGTACAAGAAACATAAATATCTACTCCACATCTCCACTCATAGGTGCAAGACTTTAAAAAAAAATATCTCTGACATGATCGCTTGTTCTTGTTTTTTTGTGTGTGTGTTTCCTTTTACCATTATCCAATCCCACTTGCTCACAAATGGTTTTTATAGAGAGAAGGGGGCAAGAGAGATATAATTCCTTTCAGCTTTACAAATACATACTATATAGCTGTGCTTATTTATATTACAATTGGCAAATATGTATTTACATGTACATTTAGAAGTCAAGTTTGATGTGTCTGAAAATAAAATGTAACTTGTAAGAGAGAAGTTCTTTTCCAAATGCAACTTTGCAAAATGGTTGTTTGAAGTAGGATCAGACTGCAGTCACTGGGTTCTTGAAAGGTGACCTTCACCCCCAACATTAGTCAGCAATTCAGTTTTCTCAGTATCTTAAAGAGCTGATAATAGCTGCAAATTTTCCTGACATATGCTACCAGCAGCTTCTTTAAAGCAACAGTTAAACAATGTGCTTTCTCTCAGTTTGAATTTTTAAAAAGTGTTCATTAACAGTTTACATTTTCAAACTCAAGTTTGGAGTTGAAAGTTTGAAACTCATGTGCAGGAGACATAACTTTACCTTTTCTCTGTCTCATTATTTTTCAGACCACTTGAAAAGATAACCTACTTGATCATGATTATATCATTTGTCATTGCAACTTTATACTACATCTGAAATAACACCACTTTTTTTTTTTTTTTTTTTTGCAAAAAAATATTCACAGTACTCCTTTACAAAGTCTTCCAATCACTGCAAATAAGACATGGGAGGAGAGTGATGCAACCATAATTAAGAATAGGAGAAATAAGAGTGCAAACAAATTAGAGTCTACATATCTGAGTAACTGTTCAAATCCCCTGCTCTTCCTTTCTCCAGGAGAACTTTTGCACTGTATCATTACAATTCACTATTCAACTGCATGTGTGGCCTCATGATTTCCTCCATGTATTTGATTGTTATTCCAAGTATCTCCTGATCATTCTTTTTCTATGTTTGCCCATATTTCAAACTAAGCAGCACATCTCTTCCGATCTTTTTCTCTGTCACTAATCATTATTTTTGTAATCACTTATTCTGATTTCAAAACTCTCAGAGTTCTAGGGATTATCCCACCCTATTCACAAAAAAAATCAGTGTGTGACCACGCAATTGCTCCCCTCAGAAATCTACCCTAGACCCCCACTTTCTATCACACTGGCTGAAGTTTCTCATAGACTCTTAGTAACCTTTAATAACAAGCTGACAATCTCATCTACCAATTCTCACTTTCAATTACTATCCACAACTGTCTTAGTTCTCATAACTTTGCCACTTTATTGTCTTATAAAGAAAGCAGCATCATTTTTTTAATACCTACCTTTTATGTTTTTATTTTACATCCAAAATATCCCCCACTTATGAATCAGTCACCACTGTTCTTTCCTTTAAATTTCCCTAAAATTTAATGTCTATTCCAAAAATTCAGCTATTCAGCATTTTGGTTGATTAAGTACCTTCTGAAATTATACTCATCTTTGAGTTTCTTAAAGACAAATAAACATAAATAATGGTGAATTCTATACTCTTTCCCAAGTGTCCTAGCCCAGAGATTAGATTTGTTCAAACAATATTGGTAGTTCTGAGCTAGAAGTCAGAAAGCTTAGTCTAATAGTTGTGTGATTTCCATTATTTTCAGAGCCTCCTGAAATACAAAATCTCTGCCTACAAACAGGATTAACAGAATATAAAAAAAAAATCCTTCAAAAATCATTAATATTCTACCTTCTCTTATTAATAATTCCTATCAGCATATAAATAATAACCATCACCTAAACACCATGTCACCTTCAATCCATTTTTCTGATACTCTTTATGGAAAGGATGTGAAATAGATTATTCCATTCTTTCTGGATCTATTTCTTCACCTCCAAGTTTTTTTTCAACCCCTTATAATCAGACGTTTTGCTTCTTGTCCCAGTAAACCATGCTTCCCAAGGTAGTAGACTATCTCACTTTTGCCAAATCCAATGATTAATTCTTAGTTTTCATTTGCCTGAACCTATTAGCAGCATTTAATGCAGTTGATGACTTTATCTTCTTAAAATTTTTAACCAGACTTGTAGGACTTCACACTATCCTGAGTTTTTTTCTGACCTCTCTGGCTGCTCCCTCCATCTTCTTGCTTATTTTCTTTTTCTGATCTCTGAAAATTGGAGTGTGCCAGGCTGCACTCCATTTCTCTCTCTCACCCCAGTTTCATTTCCCCAGCCCACTTCTCTTTCATTCCTTCATGTTTACCCTAATGCTGAGTTTAGACCTCTTCCTCCTTAAAAAAAAAATATATGAACACATATTAGGGAGATCATAGAGACACATCAACACCAAAATCAGAATCTCTCCTCCTGAGAAAGTAATGGAGACCAAATTAAAAAGAAAAAACTTACACTTATGAGATTCAGTGTTGCTGTATGCCAAATCTTCTCACTACTTAAAATCATCATACCTGCCATAACTGGTTAACTTCACATACCAGATGAGTAAGCCCTTCACATGCCTCTGATATTCTGACCTTGGTCAAGGGATCTGTCCATTAAATTTACCATCTCCACCAGTTGACATGAAAACAACACTTAACTACCTTTCTATGCACCTTCAACCTGGCTTTGGCATTCCCTAAAGTGTATATTCTAAGTCACTGGTCAGGAATTGTACTCAAAGCTTACCGAAGGGTTAAACCAAGGTCTAGGAGAGTAAAAAATTTTACAATCCTTAATGCAAAGTCAATTACACTACAGGGCTCTTTTTTAAAGTGCTTATATCATTTGCATACATGAAATGAAGTTGATGTGCAGTTGAAATGACAGAAACAGATGCTTCTGCCATCACTTAATATGAAACATATTTTTCCACGCTGGTGAGCAGAAGGCTATCAGCTGCAGAGACTATAGGTAAAAAGGGCCTTAAATTTTAGAAATCAATGAATACAAATTGTGTTCACATTTTTCCTAAATCAAAATTTTTTCTTTTACTAGATGTTTATTTAAATGCTATATATTCCGATGTTGGGTTTGATTATAAACCTATTGCTTAATGATTGTCCACAGATTTATATTTTCACTCCAAGACACAAACATACAGATTGAAACCCTAGCTTCTGAGAAACACAGGCCTTACCACAAAAGGATTTCACAGCAATAAGCAGAGCATTGCAAAACCAAGACAGAACAATGCATCCACATGAAATTTTAGTAAGTCATCTCTAATTATATCTGAGATAAAATCCATGGTAGTATAACAGTGCATCCACATGAAATTTTAGTAAGTCATCTATAATTTTATCTGAGATGATATTCACGGAAGTATAACAGTGCTACAGAAGGTCTCAAAATTCATTTAAGTGGTGCATTATATGAAAAAGATGAATATAGTATGATTATCTTAAAGATAAGACCTGATAGCTAATTTTAACCTGTAAGATATAGCATGAGTAAATTCATCTTCAGAAATTTAAATAAAAGAACCCTGTGAGAAAAACTTTGTTCTATCAGAAAGCAGGAATTCATTCTTTAGAATTTATTTTTATATTTACCTTCTATTTATTATCAAAACGTTAACTTAGACAAAAGTAATATGTAAAAAAAAAAAATGAGTCTGGAACTCAAATGGCGGAAGGTCAGGGAAGAGTGCTCTGTGGGTAAATCCTTTAACTAGGAAAAACAATTGAAAGATCTTTAGATTTTGGACCTTGCACAAAGTGTTATACACAGTAACAGGTGCATTAGTAAAAAAGGAAAAACAGTTACACATTTCTCTATGTGTGACTCTCAGTGACAATTCACACATTCAATCCTTCATTCATTCACCAAATATTTATTGAGCATCTACTATACAACAAGCTTTGTTCTACCAGCCATATGGATGCCACAATGACTAAGCAAAAAAAAATCTAGAAAATTTCTTTTTTTTAAAGGCTATTGAGATGACTGTGATGAAGCACTGGTCTGCCTTTCAGATACTTAGTTCATATATTCATTAGCACCATCCTCCTGGAATATATATCTTCTGTGTGGAGAAAGGTAGACAATAAGTAAGTTACCAAATAAATACACAGTATGACAAACAATGATAAGTACCACACGGAAAAGAAAAACATGGAGGAGCAATTTAAGGCATTTGGAGTTATTTTATATCCCATAATCAGAAGACCAACACATAAGCAGCAATTGAGCAAGATCTAAAGAATGGAAGACATGAGTCATGGACTATCTGGGAGAGGGTCTCAGGAAGAGAGGTCAAAAAAGGACCTGGAGTACTGCTCATATGGGATGCTTAAGACTGGCAAGTCTGACTGGGAAGTTGGCAATGGAGAGGAAGAAGACGGTAGGGTGAGAGAGGTAGTGAAAGGATTGAGCTTGGAAGCTCATCAGATCATTGGAAAGTCTTTGATATTTATTCTGCATAATATAGGAGGTCAGCTGTTGATTTTGAGAAGAAAAGCACAATCTAAATTTGTTTTGCCAATTTCCCACCTACTGTGCTGAGTGAAGACCACAGGAGGATCAAATGTGAAAGCAGGAAGAATACCAAGATAAGCAAGGCAGCAATATGTGCAAGACACTAGACATTTAGGAGGGTAAACTAGAGTAATCACAATAAGGGAGGTAAAAAAAAAAGGATCAATTTTGCATGGATTTTGACAGTAGAGCCAACAGGATTGTCTGACTTGAAGGAACAAAAACAGGGTTTGGAAAAAGAGAAATGAAGAATTACTCTGTTTTTGCTTTGTTCTCTTGTTTTGGTGATATTTTGTTGGGTTTTCTGGGATTTCAGTTTCTTTAATTCACTGTTTTCTCCTGAGCAACTGGAAGGAATGAGTTTCCATTTACTGAAGCAGGGAAGAATCTTAGAAAAGCAATGCTGCAGAGCAAAAGGCAGAAATCAGAGCTCAGTTTAGTACATAATATATTAAGAAATCACTGGAAAGTGTTCCGCTTGGTATATTAAGTTTGATATGATTACACAATACTGAAGTGAAAATGACAAGTAGGTGTCTGAATATGTGAGTCTGGATTTCATGAACAGGATCAAGTTTGGAAACACAAATGTAAGTCATGAGGTCTAATGAAATTATCCAGTGTAGGAATGTGGATAAAGTAAAGGCACGGTCGGAGAACAAAAAGAATAAGCAAAGATTGTGAGAAATGTGCCTACTGAGGTAAAGGAAGAATCAAGGAATCAAGAAAGAATGGTGCCTCAAAACTTAAGTTAAAAATAAAGGAATATTTCAAATGATGGAAAAGGTCAAATTAGTAATAACTAGGGATTGGACCAAAGATTTAGGAAAATGTCAGTCACTGGTGATTCTCACAAGCAGTGTTGATGGAATGAGCGTAGAGATGACAAGAGAGAGGAAAGAAATTGGTCACAGTTGATACAAACAGCTTTTCTAAAGTCTTGTTATATGGGACTAGAATAGGAGCTAAGAGGGGAAGTACAAGCAGACAATTTTTCCTAGTGACTACGATTCCAACAGATTATAATGCTATTTAAAAATATAGTGGGGAAAGCTGATCCTAGCAGAAATGAAATGCTAAAATTTCATTCTTTTAAAAGCATAGAACATGGGATACAATGGAACAGGACAACTATTGGTTTTAAGTATGAGAACAAATAGTAGTTCCATAGTAACAGAAGAAGGAAACACAACACAAATAGATGCAATGGTATATAGTCTTTACATATAGTAAAGATCATATGGTTCCCCATACCAGACCTGGTATGGGGACCAGATCTGAAATCCTAAAAATCTGTATTTCCTTTAGCAAAGAGAGAAGATGGGTGATTATTTACCAATAGACTTTATTTTTTTTTTTTTGTCTCGAAAAGTTTATTTAGGATAGAAAAGAGAGAATAAAGACTCCAAGATAGATGGTACCTGGGAGGGGCAGAGAGAACAGAGGTACCAATAGACTTTATAAGATGATTTTAATTGAATCCCAAGATCTGCATGAATGTAGTTTTACAGAGGTGTTCTAACTCATTTGGCTGTAAGGGAAAAATATTAAAAAAAGCAATATTGAAACATGCAATCAGTCAAAATTATCTTGTCTGCAAATGTTCCCTAAGAATGAAGAAAGGTGGGAGCAAGTTTGAAAGCTTTCCTCCATATGAATGTACTACTCTTACCACTTTGAATGTTACCTGTATGACTAACTCAATCATTTTTCATTTCCTTCTGACTATAGTTCGTCCTTGCTGTAGGATGAGGTATCAGTTTGTCACCTGATTCAGTCAAAATCAGGCCACTCTTTCAACTACCCCACACAATTTAACTTAGAAGTCCTTGAACTCTGGTAAATTTGGCATTGAAATGACATTTTAAACAACTGTAAAAATAATATAATATACTGAAATGATGTACATCTGGAAGGGATCCAAAAGATAAGATTATCTATGCCTGCTCTCCACCTTAGACCCAAGTCCCTAAGAATGCTGAAGCTTCAATTCTTGGATGAGAGTCAATGAATGCCCAAAATAAATCAATTATGAAGGAGAAGTTAAACAAAATTGGCCATGAATCTCTTGAGAACAATTGAGGTTTGTACTTCTCATTCTGATAAGCTAAAAAAATTTAATAATGAAACTCTACCACCTTAGCTGACTTTTCCATAAAGCTCAAGTATGTACAACACATTCTCCACATTTAACAGACTAATAATATCACTTCTAAACGCACATAAAAAAATTTGTTCTGTTTAAGAAAATCTGATCTTTACACAAAGAACATGAAACTTCACATTTTATGTAAAACCATGGCAAACTCAAGGCCTACATTATTCCATGAGTTGCTGGAGTCAGTTGTTCTTATGCTTTTGATGTGTAATATCATCCAGTATCTCCAAATGAGCAGACATAGTCACCTTAAAAGGAAACCGAATCTTCTTTTAGCCAATGCAACATTTAACAGTTTACCTTCCAAATGCCATTACCTTGCCATTATGTACTAAACAGTATTGGCATCATATATTGGTCCAATAGTTGCTGAATCATTAATAAATATCTAAGCCTCCACAAAGTACATGTCTTTGAAAAATCAAGCACAGAGAACACTGGAAAGAAATGCAAGCACCTCACAGTCAGGAGAAATTATGTCTTAAAGTACAATTTGGGCTTTTCAAGTGTTCTAACCTGCATGAATCATTAATATTGTTTCTTTAGTTATTTAGGACACAACTTTTATTTTTCATTGAAGCATTGTGAGAAGATTTATAACAGTCTTTTTAGTGGTTATATTACTCCCATTCACCTACGTAAGAATATCTCGCTTTTTATATATGTGCCCACAACTACATTTCCATGCTAAAGATCAACTGCACGACAAGGTAGCTTTTGTAAAATTAGCCGATTCATATTTATTAATCTCCATAGGTATTAGGGAAAAAATTTAAGCATTTTTACATACTTACATCATAAGGAACTACAGCATAAATAGCTAAAAATATAATTATGCCCACTATAATTAACTGATATATAATTCCACAGGTGAACTATAGTAATGTAAATACATAACTGTTTCTAATCATGATTTTCTACCTATGGAAACAAATCAAGCTTTTCTTACTTTCTTTTGATAAATAGAAATTTCACGTGTGAATCAGAGCTAGAACTCAAAAGAAACTGAGGGAAATGAGTCAAGAAGTCTTTGGAAAAAGCTATTTAAAAAGTACCTAATTTACTCATCCATATTAATAGAAAACAGTTCCATCTCCATAATGTCATCTAATACTATAAATGCAAAGCAAATAGCATAAGTCAAAAGCCTACCACCAATTCTATAAGCCGTTCTTCTCAGCTCAGGGCCACTTTCTTTACTCCCTCATGTCTTGTCTAAGGTTGGGGAGTTCATGAAGGGTACAGAATTCTGAGAAGTGATCCCACATTAAAACAAAACCTGCTTCTCTAGAATCAGCCTTTCCAGCAGGAGGAGCTCAATGCCACAGCTCCTATATGACTTAGAAGTCAGTATGCATGATTCACCTTCCTATTAAGGCAACACACAGAAAGCAAGAAAAAAGGAAATGCTTTGAGTTCCCATTTGTAGTATGAATACTGACAGTAGCTTGTACTGCCCACGGCAGTGAGCCCCACTGATGCTCACACAAGGGAAAAAAGGTAAGATCAAGGCACTCCTTAGCAGATACCAAAAGGTGAACACCATTCCTTCTTGTTTTCTACTCTACACTTTATTGGATAGCCTGAAGATACCCAATAAATTACATATTTAGTAATTATGTGAACTCAGCTGCACCCAGGTGGTATTCATAGAAAAATATGCATTGTCATTCATTAATTAGTATTGCACTAGCAACTGGTTTTTATAAATTCTAATAACAGCTCAGGAAGGAAAGACAGCACTTAAAGACATACAGCTTAGTCCAAGTAACCCTTGATGATTTCAATCCCACTATTTTCCAGGTATTCTTGCTAGGACACAAGCATGGAATCTGACTACAAACTAGTGCTATAGAATTTCAATTGACACAATTCTGGACACATGGCAGATAGTCAAAGGAAGCATGCACTCTGTATCCTATCACTCCCTACAAGCAAATGGGGCAGATGGCAATGGCATCCATGAGATAACAAGGTCACAGGATAACACCTTCGGGACTGAGTCAGGACTCAGAACAGAATTTAAGCAGGTGTGAATCCCAGAACTCCCAGTCTTTTTATGATCTTTTACCTGCACTTGTTTCAGCAGGGATTCACCTTCACCTTTTCGCCCCAGAGTTCGTATCTAACTGCCTTATTCATTCTGGAGGAAAAAATAATAAAAAGACAAGTCCACTTTTAATGACAACTTTTGTGTTGCTTTATTTTCTTGCTCACTGACACAAATCTCAACAATTGTTTTTTTCTTTTAATTGTATGTGTGAGTATACAAGCAGTACAGTTTCTTCTCGAAGAACACTTTACTGTCTCTCATTAACCTTCATGTGATCCACTCACTAGATTAATAGGCTAGATTAACCACTCACTAAATTAATTTGGAATTAATAGAGGGAATAGTTCCATTCCCTCCACCAAATTCACCGAACTGTTGACTATCCCTGGCATGATAAACTTAGAGACACTTTCCTAGCCCTCTACCCAATTACAGGATCACCTCTTAGTTTTACTTAGAAAAGTTAACTGTGCTTGGTCCCACCCTGCTCGTACAATGCACTATCTGAACTTGTTAAAGTAATTAAAATAGTTAAGGAACTATTGGGTAAAGCACTGCAATATCAGTTCACAAAGAATGAAAGTTATTTTTCTATGAAAACCAAGTTGAATGTTTTCAAAACAGGTTCTAAACAAGGCCAGTAACAAAACTGCTATTGAATTAGATAAAAATATAGAGGAAGTCTGAAAGCAAACAGCTTCACAAATAGTTTAAAATTATGTTTCTTTTTTTTAAATAAATTGAACCTGAAGCAGAATGTGAGCAACATAGGCTCATAGGTAAGGATGGGTTAGTCAAGACAGAACTTCAGTGGAATTCTCCAAGAAAAGCCTCAGGTTATATGGATGAGTTGACAAATGAATACACATTTAAATGTTTTACATGAAAATACAATATTTAAATTTAATTGTATGTTTCTTTTTTTATAATTTCCGTTATAAAGAAATCTTTCTTCTTTTAATTATTTTATTTTATTCTATTACTTTATTAGGTAATATTGGTTTACAACATTGTATATAACTTAGAGGTATAGAATCACCTACACCCACCAGCAAGGCAACCCATAGCCCTCCACCACCTAGTCAATTTTTATAAAAAGAAAACATGTCCCTTACATAGTCTGTTCTTTTCTAGGCCTTCATTTTTGTGCTTATGATTTAGTGATCATACTGATTATTCAGTTTTCATTTCTCCTTTTCACAATACTGAAACAGAATTTTTCTATGTTTGCTTAAACTCTATAATCATTTTAATTTATATATAATACATATCTACATAACAATTCCATTGTTAGACATTATTTATTGAACTATTCTCTATTCTTTTTTGGCTACTGGTTTTATAAGCTATCATAGATATATATACAGATTTTTTTTTTCCCTAAAGGGCTTTTTCAATTAACCCAGGACCTGTAACCCTAACTCCCTCAGATAAGAGGTCTCCTCCTCTTTTTCCAATCTAACCACATTTCACTTTTTCCTAATACTCTGCTTCCCCCCAAGCAAACCCCTCAGAACAGCATTTAAGAAACATTCCTATAGCATAGCTAAGAAAATGCTGGCAAGTGAAAAAGATACCAAGTCTTTGCATTCTAATAGTGAGGAGTGATAAGGAATCCCACCAACCTCCATGAATTAAGATTTCCTTCTGACTTCAATTTACTTCTAACCCTGTCATCATCCATGACATTTTGCCCTGTCGGGGGAGAAAGTGGCTAAGTCATTGGTGTAGATGTAAGTTATGGCAATTTAACCTGAGTCAAGAAGTTAGTAAGTTTGAAATAATGCATGTACCTCATACTGAGCTTAATCAGCATTTATTAAAAGATGGGTTGCTTATGCTTTTTTGTCCTTCCTGCAGCCTCATTGAAAAACTAGTTTATCAGGAATTGAGGAAAAGCTCTTATAGGGCTCTTAATATTTTCTGAACTGCAAGTTGTTTATAGAAATGAGGCATAAGAATGGAAATGGTTAAAAAAGATCTGGCAGCTTCCCTTCCTCACTCCTCAGGTATAGTATCAGCAGAAAGACCTCTTCACTCTGAAACTGTAGGAAATGACGACATGTGAAACCTCTGGGACTCCTCACTGAACATGAATATTCAGCACCAAGAGCAGAAGCTCCAGCACATCAAATTAAATGTAACCTTAAGAAGATTTATCATCTTTAAGTCATTTGCATCCTTCCCCCAGACTTCCCTTCCCAACTGTGGAATAGTTGGAATGGGCGTATCTTCCTAGTCAGCATGCACTTTACATGTCTGAGTAAGGCAGGAACTGGCTGCCTACCCAGGAGCTTCAGAGTGGGAGCCTGGGCCAATCCCCAGTAACCACATGCAATCTCTCAGTAGTCAGTAGCACATGGGATAAGGCTGTCTCTGGCAAATATGGTAGGGTGAAGTGTGTGTCAGGAATATTCAGCTAGGACTGTTTGTTTGGAAATACCAGAAAACCAAATGACGTTGATGTAAGGAACAGTAGGAATACATGGATCCAGTTAACTTGCAAGTTATGAAGGGGAAAGGGAATGATGTGGGCACAGGACAAATGGTTGAAGAGTTCAGAGAATGTTATTTTGTCTCCCTCCTTCCATGACCTCTGCTGTTCCAGTTAACCCTTTTTGTCTATAGTCAGTGTAGTGAAAGTTGAGTTTCAGTTTGTAAACTCAGCACAAAGAACAGCCAAAGTGTCTATGTCAGATTGTCCATTGTGCCATCTCTATCTGGGCTACATGTCCAGGAGTTTGGCAGGGGAACTCAGGAACCAAATAACTAAAAATCCTTTGGGGATTGCAGGATGTGGGGGGGGGGGGGCGGAGGGGGAGAGGTGGGAGTGTGTGAAGATAGCTCCAAAAGAACAGATGCAGAACAGACAACAGTAAATTAATAAAATAGCCAACATCCACAAATATCCCTTAACATGGCCATTAGTGTAGGCAGGGAAGAGGTATGTGGGGCACTGAGAAGGATGCAAACTTTTGAAATCAGGGTTCTGTCTTTAAAAACTGCTCCTACCACCTACAAACTGTGAGTGTCTGAGTCATTTCTCAAAGCCTGGCTTCCCAGCTGCAAAGTCAGTCCTTGCCTGCAGTATGATTCAAAAATGAGATATCCTGGGGCCTCCATGGTGGCACAAGGGGTTAAGCAGCACACTATGAAGCATCCACAGCCACTGCAACATGAGTTTGATCCCCCACCAGGGAGGTGACCCACAAGGTGCAGCAGACCTCTCCTGTCTCACTGCTCCCCTCAGCAGTCTATTTCAGTCAATTCTCCTATTCTGTTCCCCACTCTGTCTCTGTTGAATCCTCTCACCCCTCACACCTCTCGAATGTACCCCAGTTCTTGTATGCATAAATAAACAAATCTTTAAAATAAAATAATTAGATCTCCTCTTTATAAAGTATCCAGCTTGAGACCTGCCACAGAGGTCAGTAAAGGGTAGTTATTTGGATGATGATAAGGAGCCTTGATTAATTTTAAATCTCAACTAAAGGAAGTAGAGAGCTGAGAAGATGGGAAAAAAGGATAAAGTTTGCTCTCACTCTAACAGTGAATAAATAAATGACCTTATTTGCTTTGAAATTTTCTAATAAAAATTATCATACACTTATAAAACAGCAATTATATTTAATAGAAATATCAATATATTCTAATGTGTTGAGGTATCACAGCTATTCATTTATAAACCAAGCATGTGCTCTCAGTATGTAGTGGCAAAAATAGGTGGCAACTTTTTTCAGTCTTAATATTCACATTGATATTTAATAGACACTGAATAATTAGCACAACTCAGAATGGGCTAAATGTGTGTCTAAAAATAGAACCGGGTAAGGCAGCAGTAAAGATGTGCGGATGAGAAGGGAATTGGAGACTCCTTAGAATTTGAGATCTCACTTTTGGCTCTCACACTAACCTCTGTGACCTTGCCTGACAGTTCACTAACTTCTCAATTCTCCCCTGTTCTGAGAAAAAGGGAAATTGCTGGGCCATAATCACTTCCAAACAGTTGTTTGTGTTTGAGAACATGGCATGAAAAAGGAAGAAGATTATTCATATTAGTACATTTTGCCTCACCCCCCAGGACAATTCTATTAGGACAATTAATTAATATACATTTATCCCTCTAATTAGCAGCACATATATCTTAACTGGGTTTTAATGTGTAAGACCAAGTCTGTCAAATAGACATATTTCCTAGCTGATGTAGGAGTTCAAAGCCACAGAATCACAGAGCTCTAAAGTCAGAAGCAATCCTAGTATTGAAACAGTCCAACACCTTCCTTTTGCAGATGAGGAGGAGAAGGAACTCTCCTATGATTGCTGGGCATAACTGTCTGGCCTACATTCCAATTAAGCAAGAGATGTTTAAAGATTTAAAGGTTACTTTTAAGGCAGTATTAGCTCTTTCAACTACAAAGAAGAGAAGAATATAAATAAGAAAAAAGAAAGATGTAAGTGAAGGCTTCAACACAGATGGTTCAGACTGGAGCTGAACCTGGTTAAAAGGATGTCCTTGAGACAACAGACCCAAGAAAACTACTAGCCACACAAGGAATGAAGAGCAGGAGGGGAATGAGAGCCTCAGAATTTTCCCCTAATAATCTCCATGTCTCACAAAGACAGCACATAATTATCTACAAAGCAAAGGGTCAGATAGATGTATTTATACAGAGAATTAAACACTAAGATTCAAGGAAAATGTTCACTTTATCACCAGTGTACAGTTGCTAATTTAGTTGATTTTTAAAAATGTTAAATAAAATGTTGTCATACCATGAAACTGCTTTTGAGTAGCTACAAGCAAATTCTAAACAAAAAGATGACAATCAATAGGCAGAGGGTACCAAATGCCTAGAAAACCAACAAACCACACGTGTTTAATGATAGAAATTTGTGACAAAATCTTAATAGCTTTTGTGATCTTTATGGTCCTGAGAATAACAGCTTAAAAGTGACAGAATATGTCACCCTGAAAATATGTAATTTAAGCATAAGGAATACTTAGAGCTAAAAGTAATCAAGATAAAGTAGATCCAAGAAAAATTCTCTATTTGCCTGAAGGCAGGTCATAAATATTCAAAGGTGCCCCTTGCACCTCTGAAGGAAGACCAGAAAATAACCACCAGTAACAAATGAAGGAAGAGACTCCTTGCCTCCAAAACCCAAACAAGACTGTAAACCAACATGTTACCTCAGTTTTAAAAAAATAAATTACTCACTGGAGAAAACTTTTGACCCTATCAGCTTGGAGATGGTGGCAGAGAAATCCAAAAAATAAACATTACTAACTAATTTTATCATTGATTTCCAATATACTTGCCTCCCCATAACTTACTTCCTACAAATCCTAAAATATATGAAGTACTATATAAGCCTGAATTCTAAGTGATCTCTTCTAGTTACTCTTCTCTGAGTGCCATACACAGGTGTCTACATACATACTTATAGATATATATGTTATATTACAGCTATTTAAAATTTTGGACATGGGCCTCCCTGGTGGTGCAAGGGGTTAAGCTCTGCACTATGAAGCATCTACAGTCACTGCAACACAGAGTTCAATCCCCAGCCAGGGAGGTGACCCACATGGCACAGCAGACCTCTCCTGTCTCTCCCACTGCTCCCCTCAGCAGTGTAGTTTGGTCAATTTGCCTAGTCTGTTCCCACTCAGTCTCTGATGAATCCTCTCACACCCCACACCTCTGGTCTGTACCCTAGTTCTCATATGCATAAATAAAAAATATTTCCCAAAAAATGAAGTTTTGGACATGTATAATTATAGCAAAAAAATAGCCTTATAGCAAAAATACAATTTCAGTTACTTTATCTAGCAATTAAAATCAATCTTCATTTGTTTTATTTTTCTAAATTTAGTGTGCAGTAGAATTTTAATACTGTATATGACATTTAACTGAACATATATATGAAAGAAAAAGGTACTGAATGTTCAGAAATTAAAGAAAAATAGCTATGATAAAACTGAAAAAATACATCTTAGTTATGTTAATGATTCTTAATTATATATACAGTCATAATAAATAGAAAGCTATCCTTTTAAAATTGTATAAAACATGCAGCCAATAGAGCATAATTTTTTATGGCATGTGATACTATAATCCTACAGAAATGTGTGGTTTAACTTCAGGATAAAAAAAATTGAGTTTTGTAATATATTAAAAGTTATGCAGAATTATTCTAAAAAGATTATCTTCCTGCAATATGCTACACATGTTAATAATCATCTGTTTGTTCAAAAGCCTAAGATGACTAGAGGAAAAAAATTGCCTCTTCTATAAATATAACCTCTGACCATTCATTGGCCAAACACCGAGTTATGTTTATTCAAGGGTGACCCCTAGGAAGTCAGATTTTAAAATAAGAAATAAAGCACACAGAGAACAGAGATAGCAGTGGCTATACATCAAGAGTAAGACAGAAGTAGTCCAGGCAACTTGCAAACAGAATGCAGCAACAACAAAAAAAATCAGAATTCAGAGTTGCAACAGTACATTAAAAAGGCCCAGTTTTCTTTTTTTTTAACTTTTTTTAAAAGATTTATTTATTTATTTATTTATGCATACAAGAACAGGCCAGAGGTGTGGGGGGTGAAAGGACTCACTGGAGACAGAGTAGGGAACAGAACAGGCAGATCTACTGAAATACACTGCTAAGGGGATCAGTGAGCTAGGACAGGAGAGGTCTGCTGTGCCATGTGGGTCACCTCCCTGGTAGGGGATCGAACTCGTAAAGCTGTGGCTGTGGATAGCTTCATAGTGATGCAACTTAACCCCTCGCACATCAGGGACGCCCCTCAAAATACCCAGCTTTCAACCCAAAAATGAATGAAAAAAATAGTTTGAATCACCATGGAGGAAGAATTAGATAATCGGTACACTTTGCAAGGTTTTGCAAATGTTGGACTTGCAGAAGAAGGTTACAAAGCAACAAATCATAAATACCTTCAATGCCATAAAAGAATCTTGTTGAAAAGATTAAAGGAAATTATGACAATGCTACAATAGAGACTATCCACTGAGGGATATTTATTTCTTAAACATGGAAATTAAGACTTGAAAAATATACTGATTTAATTAATAAACCAGAAGTAATAACTCCATAAACCAGATATAATGCTCATATTAACTCCTGTTTAAAATACATACCATGAGACCAGAATTACCATAACCAGATTAAGATACAAAATATTCATTATAGAACAATATCCCTCATGGACACATATAAAAATTTCTCAACAAAACCTGATGAATTATGGTATGTAAATTTTAGTCCAATACAGTTACTAAAATAAGTGAGACTAGATGATAGCTAGCAATCAAAGTGACTTAAAATAAGTGAAAGAATAGATGATAGAAATCAAAGTGACTTAAAAGTATAATTCATGACACTTGCAAATAATATATGCATTGAAATGACTTACCATAGCTAAAACAACAACTATTAATCCTTGATATTCCTTATAGCAGGGTACAGTTCATTCAATCCTCTGCCAATGTCAGTTCAGAATTTGTAGGTGATTTGTGAAGTGAGTTGAATAAACAGACAAGTGAGGCAAGAGGCTTTAAAAAGTAACTGAAAAACTAAGTTACAAAACATGGCATAGTAAGATCAAAATCACATACAGGTCATTGAGTGTTAAATTGCATGCCATACCATAAAAATAGCATGCAAAGTAAATAAATGGATTTGAAACACTGAATGCTGATATCTCTGAATCCTAATACTAACATCAAAAGAATCTGACTGAATGGTTATAAAGTTCAGAGAAAATATGCTCACATAATTCCTCTTTCCTAATTAAGAATCTGATACTTTGAGGTTCTTGAAATCATTGTTTTCAGAGATAAAGTACCACAGAAATCTTTTCCCATATTCATAATGATTGCTTAGCTCAAGAAGACAAATGAGACATTTTCTTCTTTTAAGAAATAATAAATGTTGAAGGAAGCATGTTTCTCTTATTCAAGAAAAGTAAGGATGCTTTTATTGATTGGTATGCATTGATAATGGAATCAGCATCACAAAAATTTAAAAGATTATTATAAAGACATATAATATTCTGGAATTCCCAGACAGTAAAATCTAACTGGCACTGTCTTGAAGACAGTGTCAACAAGAACTGCCTGAAAAGCAAACATCAGATGGCTGTAGAGACCACCTCCTTATTAGTAACTCCAGTTGTTCATGAGATGTGAGTTTTTATGGAAACTGGAATGAAGATCAGGAAAATTAGGAGACTGAGAAATAGCAGAAACCCATGTATGTATATTATATAAAATCTGTCTTTTTTGAATCATGCCTAAAATCAGCCTGGTTTGCTCATTACCACTGAGTTCAAAATAAATCTCCCAAGGTTTTATTAACCAAGATCTTGATTTTTGCCTTTGTTCACAATGACTCTTACAGCACTTAAGTTACAAGGAGTATGGAGGAGTACTACGGTATTGGTAACACACTGTCCTAATTTAATAAGTTTAGGGGTTAGTTGGATTCCTATTTTATAGAGAAACAGTGGTATTATCCTATTTTTCAATATTGAACTATAAGGCAGTAAGAAATCTCAATAAAGAAACCCTTAGAAACATGCTATTTAATGCAGGATCAGAGCTTCTGGCACGAGCCAATCTTTTGAAATAACTTTACAAACAGAATAAAAGAATCCCTCCTGATTTGTTGTTCTGCATCTTGAATGTATAGAACGCAAAACTGCATCATCAATGCTACAGAAGAATGGAGTTAGTGTCCCTCAGTCACCTCTAATAAAGTGCTAATATCTTTCAACAGTGTTACCTAGCAGTAGGTTCACTGCCTGAAGTGCATAGAAGCAAATTATTATAACAACATGGTTTGAGAAAAGAAAGGTTTTATTGCAAGTCTACCAGCAAGGTAAGAGGAGAAAAACTCAAATCTGCCTCTCCATCCAGCAAAGGAGTTTGTATTGATTTGGCAAAGGAGTTTGTATTGATTTGGAGGAGAGGCTGAAAACAAAGAAGTCAAAATACATTGGCTAAAAAAGTAGGCAAAGGGCACAGAAATGTGAACTTTGCTGAAGTCCACTAATTACAAGACAGTTTATACATCGAGATATATAGAGATTGTTCTTCAGATAACAGGAGTGTGGAATTTCTGTTGGTGGTTCCCTAACCTCTGGGTAGGCCCTCATTTCTGAGCTTGTGATTTCCCCATTCTAACCTGCCTGGAGCTCAAATTAAGGTTAGTCAATTCTGTGTATGCTCAAATCATATCATTTGTAGATAAGGTTCAATTTGGTGTGTCTGTAAAAGTAAACCTCAAAAGAAAAGTTATGTAAGTTTTTCTTTCTTTTGTGCCCTATAATTTGAGAGCAATTTAACCTCAGTTTTGATAAGAATGTCACCTTCCGCTTATCTTGAATAAAGCGATGTAAAAGTCTAGAGTGCTCTTCTCTATTATAGCCAGTAAGTACTTTCATGAACATTCAAAAAAATGATATTCTTTTCACTGCAACAAGTTAGGCTTGTGTTTTCATATATTTACTTGTTGCTGTTGACATTATTACTGCTTGTAAGAGTGAGTCTCATGTCCTGAAGCTAGTCATTATTAAGAGTACAATAAGCAATTTGCATTTATTTGAATATTTCTGGTTACCTAGGAAAAAGGACATTCAAAGTATAAGAGCTCTTAGGTCAACAGACTTATAATGAAGTCTAAACTTCATTATAAACCTACTAGGAATGCTGAAGTAATTTCCTTGATCTTTCTCAGCCTCCAGAGGATAAGAATGACAATGCCTAACTAGAAGGCTGGAGAGATCATTTAAAGAAATAGCATATATAAACTATTTATGAAACAGTCAGACTAAAAGGGTACATACAATAAGACAAATACAGGAATACTTTTTAAAATCAAATCTGAGTGTTTGATTCTAGGAATTGTGTGGCTCCTGTAATTCAGTTTATGTTTTAGAAAAAGTAAAACTATAGAAAAGTACATCACATTGAGAATTACAGATCTCGATGTTTCTTGTACTAGGGCAAGTTTCAGCAAACTATCACCCAGAGAACAAATCTAGCCAGATGTTTGTACAAATAAAATATTATTAGAGCACAGTACATCTAGTCCTTTATATGTTGTTTGTGATCATTTTTATGCTATAAACTCAGTTTGTAGTTATCACAGAAGCTGTATTGCTTATAAAGCCAAAATTATGTACTACATGGTCCTTTATAGGAAATGTTTATTATTCACTTCCTCCAATACTAGAGCATACTATACAGGCACATACAATAAAACCAGTATCAGAACTTATATAGCCTTGTAGTTAACTGTAAGCTTAGTCATGCAAGCCTAATCAACTAAAAAAATTACTGAAAGAGGGGAGAAGCAAATAAGAAATCTGTGAATGTTAACTGTTGAGTCTGACAAAAATTCCAAGGGGAAATGTCCAGTATGATCTAGCAGAATTTTTTAAAAATCCTACATTCTATTTAGGGGCAGAGTTGAAAGGCAAATAAGTCTTCTTAACATATGTGCCAACTAGAATTATCAATATTCAGGTAGTCTATAGAAGAACAAACTTATTTCTAAATATACCTATTGTTTCAGTAACAGGTAGGTACTGAAAAGTCACAGAAATGTTATCTCATGGGCACTAAGAGTCTTTTTTCATGTGTCTCTGCTTTTAAAGTTTTAAAAATTGACACTGTTCAAATGACAGAGACTTATGGAAGACAACAGTCTATCAGCCTTTCTCAACAAGGATTTCAGGAGAACATTAAACCCTGACAGTCAAAGCTATCCATCATAAAGAATGAATTCACATATCTTCTAAGCATCTAGAATGGTATTAATGTAGTGTCCTTAGGAGAACTGAGAAAAGGAAAGCTCAATAACTTTCTTTATGACTTTATTTTCTCATAGAACTCTAGTAGACATATGTTCATAGGTTGAGAAGGAATATGATTTACTCAATTTTCTTGAAAAAATATATAACTACCCTATACTCTGTCCTGTGCTCTGACTATTAGAAATGTCTATGGACTGGATGAGAAATAGAGACAAGCAGACTAAGATGAAAGACCATAAATAAATCAAAAAATCATCATGGATCTGGAGTCAGACATACACTAATATAGGTAACTAAATACAATAATGCTTGCTAAGTGCTTAAAATTTAATAGGTCTCAATAAATCATAGATTAGATGCTGCAAAGCCAATGTTGAATATTATCTTCTCTTCCTCATAAAAGCAAAAACCTCTTGAGATTTCTTCCAGTTTTGAAGTTTCAAAAGAGTAGGTAATAATGTAAGTCTTTGGGGGCCTCCCTGGTGGCACAGTGGGGTATGCAACGCACTATGGGGCAAGGCTCAGCCACTACAGCAAGAGTTCCATCCCTGCTGCCAGGCAGGGAGGGGACCCACATGGTGTGGCAGACCGCTCCTGCTGTGCCCTCTGCTCCCCTCAGCAGTGTGCTTCCGTTGATCTGCCTGTTCTGCTCCCCTCTCACCACCCCCATGCCCCTGGCCTGTACCCCAGTGCTTGTATGCATAAATAAATAAATCTTTAAAAAAATTAATGTAAGTCTTTCATAACAAAGTAAAGTGGCAAAACTTTAAATTAGGGGATACTGATATAACTTCGTTGAGAGTATGTAAGAATAGTTTTCCCCTTCAAGAAAATTTTACTGGTGATTAGGGAAATGCAAATAAATCAAAAATGAGATACCATCTTTCACACATTGGTTGGTAAAAAGTAAAAATAAGTAATGATGTGGAGATAGATACACTAGTAGAAGTGTAGTACAGCCTTTGTAGAGGTAATTTGGTATATTTTTATACACATATCTTTTCACTCAGTAACACCATTTTTATGAATCTATGCTAAGAATTCTGACCTATTCAAAGGTACATGTTCAAAATACATTTGCCTTATTTTTTATAGTTAAAAACAGTCAAAAAGTTCATCAATAGGGAAATGCACACATTAATTGCAATTTTGTTATGCTATGAATACAATGCAACCATTTAAAACTATAAAACAATTTCTATATAATGATTTGGAAAGTGTTCCCAGATATACTGTTAATTAAAAAGTGAGGTGGGGTGAGGTTGGATCTCAGAATAATCTTCATAATATATTGTTTAATATAAACATTGTTCATATAGATAGGCTGTCTATGTGCACCCAAGTACACTTAACATGACTGCAATTCTAAGAACATATGTAAAAAGATACATGCCAAAGTGATGATGAGCATTCTCTTTAGAGAGTGACTGGGAGAGGGTGAGTTCTGCACTCTAAACTTTCACAATATTTAAAGTATTTTTAAACAAGCATATAATCATTTCTGTGATTAAAAGTATTTCGAATCATTCCTAAAAGGTTTAATACCTTCTTTTTTACTTTATCCAAGTGAGAAGCAAGCAGTTTAATTTAATAATCAAGATTTCTATCACTATAAATTAGCCCAGAAGGAAAAAAATCAATGCAATTTTCCCAATTAAATGAGAGAAAAACAAAAATGTTAAAAGAATATAAGGACCAAGAAATGAAAAGCCATGATTTCAATACAGTCATTCACTTAGCACAGCAATTTTTCAATGCTAACTGGCATTGATAAACTGTTAAAAGGGGTATCGGCCCTAGCTTCAAAGAGATCTCAGTTTAGTGGAGGCACAAATATCTCACCAGACCATTTCAAGTCCCAAGATAAATGCAGTGATTAAAGCATTGAGGTACCATGAAATGGTGGAGAGGAGTTCCAGAAGGAAGTCTGGAAAATATAGACACCAAGGAATTAATCTTTAGGAACTAAGACTCATCAGTCTAACTGCAAATAAGCCTGATTTTTAAAAACACATCGAGGGCCTCACTGGTGGCGCAGTGGGTTGAGCACCGCACTATGAAGCAAACCTCAGCCACTGCAGCATGAGTTCGATCCCTGCTGCCGGCCAAGGAAAGGACCCACATGGCGTGGCAGACCTCTCCTGCCTTGCCCGCTGCTCCCCTCAGCAGTGTACTTCCTGTTCTGCCTGTTCTGCTCCCCGCTCTGTCTGTGGTGAATCCTCTCGCCCCCCACATCTCTGGCCTGTACCCCAGTGCTTGTATGCATAAATAAATAAATCTTTAAAAAAAAACACATCCAGGACCTCACTGGTGGTGCAAGGGGTTGAGCACCGCACTGTGGAGCTTTCACAGCCACTGCAGTGTGAGTTCCACCCCTGGCCTGGGAGAGGACCCACATGGCGCAGCAGACCTCTCCTGCCTCGCCTGCTGCTCCCCTCAGCAGTGTACTTCCATTGATCTGCCTGTTCTGCTCCCCACTCTTGTCTCTGGTGAATCCTCTCACCCCCGCCGCTGACCTGTACCCCAGCTCTTCTACGTATGTTTGAGAAAAAGAAATAAGCAATGTTGCTTATTAAAAAAAAAAAAAAATTGAGGGACCTCCCTGGTGGCACAAGTGGTAAGTCACAGCACTATGAAGCTATCTGAAGCCACTGCAGCACGAGTTAGATCCCTGGCCAGGGTTACTGTCCTGCCTGCTGCTCTCCTCTGCGGTGTTATTTCAGTCAATCTACCTGTTCTGTTCCCCACTTTGTCTCTTGTGAGTCCTCTGACCGCCCCACCATATCTCTGGCCTGTACCCCAATTTTCTATGCATAAATGAATCTTAAAAAAAACAAAACACAGACATTGAATAGAGCTATGGAGATCTTAATAACTCTCCAATACATTATTTGTAAGAGTTAGAGAAATAGGTATCTATGTCAACACATTAATATATTTCAGCTTACTATGAATAAATTAAGATTCAGGGTTACAACATTTATGAGTTCCCATCAAGAATAGCCATGTGCAGTTATTCAGTCATTTATACTTTACAAAGCACATACTTGTCCACCAATTAATTTCATATTTACAATTGTTAGACAGGAGGAATCTTTCTCATTGCTGAAATTTGGGGATGGAGTTTCAAAGAGGTTATAAACTATTCCTAACCAGGTATTGGTCTGCCAAATACAGGGCATGTCGTTTATGTGGAAGAAGATTCTGGATTTGCAAGCACAATATTTAATAATTATAGGAACTATAACAAAGTGTTCCTGGTTTTCTCCATAATTAATAGCAGGATCCTTTTATACCATGCCTGTTATGAATATAGTTATTATCATGATATCAAGAATAGAATATAGATTAAGAGGAAAATATCAGCCTAAACCTTTATCACAGTTCCTAGAAGTGCTTAAAATGTTTATTCTTATGAATTTGTTCCACAGAGCAATTCCCTCCATCCAAACCACTTTCAGTAATTCAATTGTCCTTTTCCACAATTTAGTTGAGTAAGATATTATACTTAGAAGACTTTCGGCCTAATGGAAAATCGTCATTTTAAAAAGTAAAAGAAATGTGACCACATAATTTGCAATCCAAGAATATGTTTGCTTCAGGTATGACTTCATCAGGGGCTCTCAACTTTTATACAGAACCCTGATTTCTTCCTACATGATTGACAACACTTCCATCCCAATTTTTTTTTATTATCTTATTCCCAGGAACCAATAGCTTTTGTAGGCATGTATCTACTAATCTTTATTAACAATATCTTAGAAAAGTCTTTTTGTATTTCATATCTCCTAGGGTTTATTCTGAATATATCAGCCACCTGCATATATGATTATTAAACTGAGTACTTAAATGGTGGTAGTTAGACACATTGGACAAAAGAGAGAAATTATCAGTTCATATTCATGTTTCATCCTATTTTTTCCTCTACTCTGGACTAAGCTATGACCTTGCAAACTTTTCACAAAAACTAAGAGGTTATAGTTGCCTCTTTACGTGTCCCCAAAATATCCCCTCCCTGAAATATCATTGGTTAACATTGTAAAACAGTTAATACCTTCATTAGTTTGATTAAATTTTAAATCAATGAAATAAAAAATATTTTTACTCAAAGAAAGATGAAGTAAAATAGGTCATTAAAGCATAGTCTTGATTCCCAATACAATCAATTTCAAACTTTTCACAATTTTTAAAAAATTGCTGTCTAAGAACCTTTTTTCTTTTTCCTGCTTAATATTCAGGATAAAGCAATGTACATTTCTATATCCCTATTTGTCAAGAAATAAAAGTAATAAATGAGAGTCACATTTGAATAACAAGAGTGGACTAGGCATGAGAGAATAGAACAGGTTTAGGCAGTGTCAATTCTCCATCTTAAATTTACTTACTATTGTTGGGAATAATAGAACATCAAAAGACTAAATTCAAAACTCAAATTAGTTCCTGTCCTCCCAGGAGAGTCTGCCTGCCTGATTCTGATCGTTCATGTGTGTTCTCACTCAAACTTACAATTTCAAGGGCTAGAGTGTCATTCCAATATGCAAAGAAGTGCTGGCATTAATGAGAGTTATATTTAGAAGTCCTTCTAGTGTGAGATAGAATTTAATATTAAACTTGTGAATTTTAGGGTCATGACAAGGACATATTGACAAGCTAAAGTTTTAAAACTATGTAAATTAGTTACTTGGACAATCATGTTCTCTACACATCTACAACTCAAATTAAAAGGGGCAAGTTTGTTGATTCTTTCCACAATTAAGCATTTGTGAAAATAGGACTATGTTATTTTCTGCTAATCAACAATCCCCAAATCTCAGTGACTTATAAAAAGAAAGGTCACTTGTTCCTTCATATACCACATGTCTGCCCCTCCAGATGTTCTCACTCCTGCTCTCAGCTGACCCAGCAGCAACCATCTCAAATCTTGCTAGTCTCTTTGACAATGAAGAACAATTGGTGCATAGGGTATTGTAACTAGTGATTAACTGTTTCTGTCTGGAGGTGACGCTCTCATTTCTCTTACAATTCATTGGTGAAACAAGCCATTTTGACATCACCACCCATAATGGGGCCTGAAAGGACAATCTCTCTGGATACCTAAAGGAAAAGATTATTGTGCTTGCCATATGAACTTATTAGCAAGGGGATTTTCATAAGTAAAAAATATACGAATAAGACAAAGAGAGCATTTCCCATTATTGTGATCAAATAAACATAATTAGCCTTAAAGTCAACAGCAGCTAGGGTTTGATATTTTCCCTTTGTCCTTCCAATCCACGTTCCTTCCTTTCCACCTTACTCTGCGCCTTGAGAAGTGGTCATGGGAAGGACAGTAAACATACTCCACTAAAATATGACTAGAGGAATATAGGCCATGTGTAGTGGCCAGAGGCGTACGGAGAAAGTTCGGGATGGTTCTGGGCAGACGGGTCAAGGAAGGGAGTCTTGGAGCCCTCGGTGGCTTTTCATGCTTTTATTAGTAGAGGTGGCCAGGTACATGGCAGGCAGGGGTGCCAGGGGGGCCGGGAGGCTGGCAGGTCTCCCAGCCCCCGGTGCATCGCACCCTTTCGGCTGCTTTCTACCACTGCTGCTCGTCAGTACTGTCGGTCCTGTTGGTCCTGGCGTCCTCATGACGCCGCCCATTTAAGCCCGTGTCCAACACAGGTGTGCCCACTTGCACATGCCCACCCTGGAGTGCTCGCAGCACTGTAGGTGTCCATCATCACAGTGGTGGGAGGGTGGAAAGACCTGATTGTTCTCTGACCCTACACCATGCCACCCCAAAATATACTACTTTGGTACCAAGATTGATTATTTTGAAACGTTCACACTTGAAAAAACACAGCAAATTCAGGGAAAGGCTTTCTCTGAGCTCCCTTTATCTTCCTAAAGACAGAATATCCAGAAAGAATGCAACTGTCAGAAATTCCCTCCCCTGTAAGAGTTTCATTAACCAGCCAAGATTGACTTTTACCAAATAAGAGACAAACTTCGTCAGAATCCAGCTGATTTCCCATCTATTCCTTCAAGAGTCCATTCATTTTTCCTAAAAATAATTTACTCTCCCCTAAGAGGATTACAAACCTTCCCCTACCTCAATCAAGTCACCTCAAAGTTACAGTTTTTTTTTTCCTGGATATGTCCTAGATATACATGAGGTATCCAAGTTAACAAACTTGTTTATTTTTCTCTTGTTAATCTCTTTTATTTACAGGGTTCTCAACTAAGAGCTTAGAAGGGAGATGAAATTATTTTTCCTCCCCTCCACATGGATGGATTTCCCTCTGCTTCCAGTTAGGCCTCTCCACTGAAATATACAAGGGAGAAATCAAAGGAGGCAAAAGAGTGAAGTCCTTACTCCTTTGGGGATGGGTTTCTGCTGGCTGGTCAGTTGTGATTTCTGACAGGTTGACCCTACTGTCTTCCCCAGTTCCTTCAGGTCTGAGAGGAAACTCCCTGAAGTTTCTAGCTGCTATAGAAACTTCAGGTATCCTATCTGTTATAGACTAATGATGTCTTTCCCAAAATAAATATGTGTGAACATAACAAGAAAGCAGTCCTCTACAAGTCAGCATAAGAAGTCTCACTACAGTCCAAATACACTGGCAACTTGACCTTAGATTTACAGCCTCCAGAACCATAAGGAAGTGAACTTACTTTCTTATGGTTAAGTATTTTGTTACCATATTTTGTTATGGCAGCCTGGAAAAACTAAGACATTAACTTACACTATTATAATAATCCCTTCATAAAATACTTCTCAAATCACCTAATAAAACTATGCTTTCTCTTTCCTGCTAAGATCCTTATTAATGCAAAATATGTTTTTTAATTCTCATTTGTTTGCACCTATAATTTCTCAGCAACCTGTAATTTCCTATATTCATGACAGCTTAATTATGACTTAGAAAATTAGAACACACTTTTGTTTAAAAAAGCAAAGTATTTAAGTAAATATACTATCTATGTTTTATTTAAGGCATAATAAAGAATAAGGCAAAATATAGCATAGTCATTCAGAGAATGAGACTAAGACTTAAGCAGACATAGGGTTTAAATTCCAGCTCTGAACGTAGTTGCAGAGTTACTAGGCCACATTACCTAATTTCATCTACCTTATCCATCAAACAAGAATTATCATTCACTTTATAACCAATGCAATTATTACAGGTTCAATAAGAACCCCACGTAAAACAGAAAAAGCTATTACACTTACTATTAATTATCATCACCTTCTTCATCACCTTCGTGGCAGCAGAATGACAAGGGGCAGGTTCTCTATGATCTAGGCAGATGGTAAAGGAGGAGTCCTGAAGCCCTCGATAGCCTTTTCAGAGGAGACCAGGTACACAGCAGTCAGGGGAGCCAGGAGGCTGGCAGGCCTCCTAACCCACCCCCCTCCCCGTGAATCTTCACTCTTTCTGGGCTCTCTACTGCTTCTTCTGTTCCCACCTCTGTTGCTATTGCTACTCAGCTCGCTCTACTTCTGCTTACTGCTTGTCTGTCTCTTGGCGCAGGTGCGCCCACCTACGCATGCCCAAACCCTACTTCAAGTGCCCGCCATCAGACATACGTGCAGGACCACAGGTGTCTATCATTGACACTAATGGAGAGAGGGTAGAAAAACCTGGTAACTTTCATTTACCTTACACCCTCCTACCAAAAGTGCTCTTGTTATTGTTGAAAGGTGCTGTCATTGGGCCCGCCCTGGTGGCGCAGTCAGTTAAGCAACACACTATGTGGCAAACCGCAACCACTGCACACAAGTTCGATCCCTGCCATCGGCCAGGGAGGTGACCCACATGGTGCGGCAGACCTTTCCTGCCTTGCCTGCTGCTCCCCTCAGCAGTGTATTTCAGTCAAATCTGCCTGTTCTGTTCCCCACTCTGTCTCTGGTGGATCCTCTCACCACCATCCCCAGCACTTCTGGCCTGTACACCAGTTCTTGTATGAATAAAAAATAAATAAGTCTTAAAAAAAAGAAAAGTGGGCCTCCCTGGTGGCGCAGTGGGTTAAGCAACGCACTATGAAGCAAACCGCAGCCACTGCAGCACGAGTTCAATCCCTGCTGCTGGCCAGGAAGGGGACCCACATGGTGAGGGAGACCTCTCCTGCCTTGCCCCCGCTGCACCTCTCAGCAGTGTGTTTTGGTCTGTCTGCCTGTTCTGCTCCCCACTCTGTCTGGTGATTCCTCTCACCTCCCGAGACTGTGGCTTGTACCCCAGCTCTTGTGTGCATAAATAAATAAATCTTTAAAAAAAAAAAAAAAAGAAAAGTGCTGTTGTTGTTAGAAGCTTCTTGAAACCAGGAAGCCTGTGAAATTTTTCCCTTAAGTAGATTGAATCAGGACCCATTATCAACCTCCAAAAGGAAATGAACTAAGCCAAAAGGCATCCCGCATTTTGCCTACAGAACATTTTTTACAAGGGGGAGCTAATCAAACCTATTACCTTTAATGAAGTTTTCAAATTAAATGCAGGACATCTGTGCCTTCTTCGTGGCACATGGGTTAAGTCTCAGCGCTATGAAGCAATCGCCAGCCACTCTGGTATAAGTTCAATCCCTGGCCAGGGAGCTAACCCACAGATTAGATGTCTTCTGTCTCACCTGCTACTCCCCTCAGCAGTGTATTTCAAGTAGATCTGCATGTTCTGCTCCCCCTTCTGCCTCTGGCAAATCCTCTCTGCCCCTACACCTCAAGCCTACACCACAGCTCTTGTATGCATAAATAAAGTAAAAATAAATCTAAATAAATGCAGGACACTTGATATAATTTGCCTTAATTAATTGCTTTTGTTATGCTGAGAGGAAATTGTTTGACAAATTATTTGTTCTGCCTGCACATTCTCTCTCATTTTTCTTGCCTGCTGCCCATTAGTCATAGACATGACCTATACACAGAGCTGAAAAATACTAACAAGCATTAGACCCTACCTCAGCAACTAATATAAGACTATTTACACAAGGCATCACTTATTATCTCTATAACAACACAGAATCTTCCATGGCTCAGTCAATAAGCATCTTACAGGGAGTCAAGCTAATCTCTGAAGTCTGCACATACTTTGAGTCTCTGCAATAGGAAAAAGAATTTCTCAGCAGGCCGAATAGATCATGAAAATGAACAATTTATGCAACAAGGTTATACAACAAGGCATTTCTAGCTTTTTTAATTCAATGTCTAAAATTATATTTAATAAATTGCTACATACACAATTCCTCTAAGTATACCTAATCAACCCATACTTACAAGATGAAAATGTTAAACAAATGCATTATATGACTTTGAACAAGTCCCATAACTACTCTAGCTTTTCAATTCCTAAAAAAAATGGGGGAAGTAATAGCACAATAGGGCAAGGTGCTGAGAGAATGAAGTAAAATATTTCATGCAAAGTATAGTTCCTGGTCTATAGAAAACCATGGAATAATTGTTAGGTATTCTGTTATTATAACTGACTGCTCTTTAGAAAATATGACTCCTTCTACAATACAAAGGGATTATTCTTTTTGTTATATGGCCACACTTTTAGTTTGAAGTTTTCCTGAAAGCATTTATATTCCAAAAGATTTCAGTTTTCAGTTTTCAAAGTTATCCCAAGTTGCTGTGCTCATAAAGTTCAGTGACTCCTTAAATAATTCCATGCCGACAGGCCTTTTCTGATTTCTGGTACACTAATAAATTGTATGTAGCTCATCATAATAAAACTAAAGTGAATTTTTCCTTAAATAGCTTAAGGAGACCAAGTGGCCAAATTTAAAATGTGAACACTTAGATATCCAGTAATTCGCTGCAAAGATTCCATTTAACTATAGAGTTCATAATTCTTGAAAAATATAAAGCTGAAAAAGTGAAATAATGCTAATTCATGTACCTGACAGGTATTTCTTTCATTTTTTAAATGAGAAAAGGGTAAATCCCAAATAGCCTACCACAAGGGGCAGTGCTTCTGAAGTACATTCCTGACAGATAGTTAGATGCTATCACTGGATAAACTAGCCAAAAGGAAGACATGTCTATGCAGTTCAACATTTCACAATCCTTTGTTCCCAAATCTGTACTAACATCATACTCAATGTTGAGAAATTGAACATGTTTCCTATAAGACAAATACAAAATGAGGATGTCCACTTGCGTCACTACTAGACAATCTGTTATAGATGACCTGTTTGAGCAACAAGGCAAGAAAAGATACAAAAGGAATCCAAGTTGGAAAGGTTGTCAAATTATCCCAATTTGCACATGACCTGATAATACACAATACATGAAAACCTTAGGCATACACTACAAAACTATTAAAAACAATAAATCAATAAAGTGGGAAGCTACAAAAGTCTATTGCACTTTTATATATTACACCAGGAGCTAGAAGAGAAGGAAATAAAGAAAGCAATAAACACTGTTGAAAGAAATGGAAGCAGACACAGAGAAATACAAAGTGGACTATCTTTGCAAACCTACAGACTGCAGTATCCAATCTGATCATGGATTGGAAGAATTGACATCATTGAAATGTCCATCTTACCCAAAGAAATATATAAATACAGTGCATCCCCTATCAATATATCAAATATATTTTTCAAAGAAATAGAGCAAAGACCACTGAAATTTATATGGAACCACAAAAGACCTGCATAGTCAAAGCAATCTGACAAAAAGATCAAGGTATCACTCCCAGACTTCAAAGTATACTAAAAAAAAAAAAAAAATTTAAGGTCATAATAACAATGATGTTTAAGAACTAAGTAAAAAAAAAAAAAGAACTAAGTAATACAAGTTAAATAAGGCACTCTCTGAACATCATCTCCAAATACTTTAAGGAATTCTTAGGACCATTTCACAGATGGAGAAACTGAGATTTAGAATGAATTTACCTGTCTCTGTCAATGGTTTACCTTTAGAACATGCCACCAACTAGAATTCAAACTCAGAGTTCATTACAGCATCTGTGCCTTTTCAATCACAACACTGTATCAAGAAGCAAAGGTTTGTGGTGAAGAGGAAATAAATGAGCATTAGGACAAAAGAACTAAAATGACTTTCAGAGCAGAGATGCACACCTTCTTATCCTGCTCCCAGCCCGGCCCACCAAGAGGACCTGAGCTATTCCTCAGAGCCTTACCATGTACCCCTGCATTAGAATCACCTGGGGTGAGCATTTAAGATGCAGATTCCTGGGCCTAATGCCAGCCCTCAGGAATGCACATATCTAAAGAGGGGAAGCAGTGATGTGCATTTGTAATTGCACTCCCATGGTGAATTTTAACCAGTTTTTAAGGTAAACCAATGAATTTGATGATTCAGAAAGGGAGCAAGGCACAGTCTGACTCTTCACCAGATAATCAAAGCTTTTTTTAAAAAGGCATTTTAAATAACAACCCAGGAAGGAGATTTTGCTGTCAGACTCAACCTATTTTATTGGTGGGAGACAGGTTGGGGGGGCAAATTTTATTGACAAACATCTGGAAGAAATCTGGTCCATTCATTTTAATTGTTTGGTATCTGCAGATAATAAGCTAGAGGAAAAAGCAGGTTTAAGGATTGTAGCAATTAGTTAATTTGTGACTTGTTATTAAAAAATAATATATGCAGCTTTGTGTTTCTCCAGAGGGGAGAAACACAAATTGCTATGGTTGCTATTGTTGCTGCTGCCACTGCTGATGTTATTATGGTTTTTAAAGGACCGCAGCCTCCATATGTTTGTGAATACTAATATTGTTTGAGGTTGGTCAGGTTGCCATAGCCACCTCAGATCCGGCCAGCAGGACTGGATGCACTGTAGTCAGAGAGCCCAAGTGTAGAAGCAATCTGAGAAGCAACTCAACATGGGAGCAGGCTCCATTTTCCCACAATTCTCTTGTTCAGGCAGATCCATTGACCAAAACACACCTCCTCTGACTCACTAGCCCTCCACACTTGTGTTCTCTCCAGCTCAATCACCTCCTCTTCTCATCTCCACTCCCCAGCAACCCTTTACTATCTCCTGACCACCCCCCACATATACACCCATCCTCATTCCCCCTGCTACACTGTCTGTCTACACATTTCCTTTCAAAGACCCTTCCGGTCCTTTTTAACCTCCTCCAGCTAGTTATGTCATTCTCTTCTGAACTTGCACTTTGTCTCTAAAATCTGGGGAGGTCCCAAGCTCTCTTATTGGCCCTGTCCCATTCATTTCGCTGAGACTACACATGGAATAGACAGGCTCAGTAGGTTTATCTCCTCTACTGTTACTTCAGCTCCATCTCCTGGCGATTTAGTTTCCACCTAAAAACCCAAAGGCAATGTTCCCAGCATTGTCAGGTTTCTTGGACTTGCTAGACACTCTCTCTACAACCCTAAAGCATGGGAAGCAGTCCCATCCAGTACTTAGGAAAGTGGTCTCTGGATTCAACTACTTGGTAAACTCCACTTACTGTCACTGTGGTTCAGGGTCACATATTGAACCGTTCTAGGCCTCCATTGCTGTTGCTTCACCCCAAATATGATGACAATAATATCATCTACTTCATAGAGTTGACATGAAAACTGAAAAAGATAATGCCTAGCTATGGTTTAGCTGGCTGAAGGTAAAAGAAAACGTAACAGACTAGCATAAGAGATAAAAATGTTTTGTTGGTACATTTATTTCCTCTCCCACCAGCCCGCTCCTTCTCTCTCTCACTCTCACTTTCCCTCCTCCCTTCCTCCCCCTCCCCCTCTCCCTCTCTCTCCCTCTCCTTCTTCCTTCTTCCTTCTAAGGTGTCAGACTCCTTTTGGCTGGCTACCCCTCATACTTACAAGAAACCGTTATTGGGTTATAAGCACCCTCATCCAAAACAAAGGGAGAGACAAAATGATCACTTCAAAAGATCTTCCAGAATAGTGAGGGGCGCCTCTCCAGGTATTCTCCAGAAACCTCTCAACTCCCATTATCCTGATGTAAATAATAAGACCAGTCCTGAACCACAGACTGGGGACTCAGGTTGATTGACTCAGTGATTGACTCAAGACTGCCAATCGTTGTATCACAGGAGAGGAGATTACAGATATGGGAAATTTCTTCACACAGAAACCACACAATAAATTTAGGATGGAGAAGGAAAGGAGAAAGGATGTTGGGGAGATGGTGTAACATCCACTGAGGAGGAAGGGAAGTCCTTGGCTGGTGATGGGCATTTTAGTAAAACATTAGCACTCATTATGTCACTTTACCTTTGACAACTACTTCTCACTTTGTATATCACTTACTATTAGGATTGCCTCTCTATACTCTCGTCCTCAAGCTTGCTGAATCCTTAAGGCAGTGTTTTTCACTGATCTTTTTACCACAAATAGGGCCTACTCCAAACTCTGCCTAGCAAGAACCTAAGAACAGGGCTAAAATAAATGCCAGTTGAATTCATGAATAGACTTACTGAAATTGTTCTTCTCAGAGACAAAGTCTCTCTGTGATAGGAATTACTCACTGTTTTAATACCCTTCAGGAAAGGATAATTTAATCCATTTTTTAAAACATTCTTCCTTGTGCAAAATAATATTACTAATCTATCATTGATTACACAGGTACAGAGTGAGTATGGCTTTTCTATTTTCTAACAGACCAGTAAAGGTTTATTCTTTACCACAATTATATGCAATTTATTCTTTTTCCATTTTCTTTCACAATCACTTTGTGAAGTATATGATTCCATTTGACCAGAATAAATGAACTACAAAGAATATTACAAGCTAAATGATTTTTTGGTCAATGCACCCTTATAATGAAGTTTAAGAAATCTCTGAATCTTAATCTATAGTTTCTTAACCATAACCTATAGTTTCCAAACCCACACATCATTAGGAAAAAACTCCACTATTACAATCTTTTATAAGTTAACTACATAGAAATCTAGCAAGACTTCCTTATTAAGATTAATTTTTAAAATGTTCCATTTCCTAATTCAATTTTATTTTTTTTAAATGTACTTATACATACAAGATCTGGGGTACAGACAAAGGTGGTAGGGTGAGATGATTCACCAGAGACAGAGTGGGTAGCAAAACAGGAAGACTGACTGAAATACACTGCTGAGGGGAGCAGCAGGCAAGAGAAGAGAGGTCTTCTGTGCCACGTAGGTCAGCTCCCTGGCCGGGGATCAAACTTGTGCTACAGTGGCTGTGGATGTTTCATGGTGCTGTGCCTATCCCCTTGCACCACCAGAGAGGCCCCCATAATTCAATTTTAAACCAACCTAAAGTGATTCATGTTTTTCCCCCTATATGAAAGCTGAGCATTCCTATGAATGGCTTCCTAAGTCAAAATGACTTACAGATTTACCAGTCATTTATGTGGAAAAATTTATGAGTGTTCCCAGGTGCAAAAATTAACCTAGAAACTCATACCAAATAACACACAAAACCTAAAATACATTAATATTTAATGAGAGCAGGAATGACAAGGGAAAGTACCAAAAAGGTCACTCTGGCTGCTGAGGAAGACCTGCTTCTAGCAAAGCTGCTGTAAAACCAATGCTGAATGTTGTTTTCATTTTTTGTCATAAATGCAAAAACTGTCCTCAGACTTCTCTTTAGGTAGTAAAACTATATCCTAATATAGTTCTTTTGTAAAAGTGAAATGCTATAACACAAAAGTCAAAAGTCAGGGGATTACTATAGATACCTTAGTGTGCTCATTTTCTAAAGTAAATAACATACCTTTACGTTTCTTTCTTTCATTTCTTTTGAAAAGGAGGTAATTCCATCAATTACAAAATAATGCAACTACCAAACAAGTGGCATTTGTGGATAGACATGATCTGTAACTGTGTGTATTAAGGTTTTTTTAATAGCTCTTTGTATTTCTTTCAAAACCTGCAGGATTCCAGATATGTTTTATCTGAAAATTATCTATTAAAATACATACTATTAAACTTTAAAATGTCTTTGAGAAACATGTGTGGTAAACTTTGAAACTCACTGCAGTTTCAAAGAAAACCTGAATTCCTATGCTTATTGCAGCACAATTTTTAAGAGCTAAGATAGCTATGGAAACAAACTAAATGCCCAAAAATAGATGAATGGATCAATAAGATATGGTATATATACACAATGGAATATTACTCAGCAATCGAAAAAGATAAGTTCATGCCATTCGCAGAGCATGGATGGAGCTGGAGGGGATTATGTTCAGTGTAATACGTCAGAAGGAAAAAGAAAAATATCAGATGGTTACACGTATAGAAGGAATATAGAGAAAACAAACATAGTGTCAAAAAAAAAGACAAAACGTGCAAACTGACCACAAATCTGAGACATACAGCAGGGAAGGGAGGGGAATAAAAACAAGGGAGGGAAGAACACCGGGAACCATAGTGACAGTTCACAGGTGATCTGGTGGTGGGAGATTTATGACTATACCTGAGGTGAGAAATCAAAAACTGTACAAAAATTAATAATGATATAAGAAAATAAAAAGTTTAATTAAAAAAATAAACTCAGGGCCTCCTTGGTGGCACAAAGTGTTAAGCATCGCACTATGAAGCATATGCAGCCACTGCAGCACAAGTTATCCTTCGCCAGGGAGGTGACCCACATGCGCAGCAGACTTCTCCAGTCTCCCCTCCTCCTCCCCTCAACAGTGTATTTCAGTCAGTCTGCCTGTTTGGGTCCCTATTCTGTCTGGTGAATCCTCTCACCTCCCTGGACTCTGACTTGTACCCCAGCTCTTGTATGCATAAATAAATAAATATTTTAAATAAATAAATAAACTCAGTGGCAGTCTAAGAGTAAAATGAAGGAAATGGTGGATTCCCTTTCTTTTAACTAAAAACAAAAGAAACAGTACAGAAACACTTGCTTCTTGTCTATAGAGTCGATGCAGTGAATTTTAAGACTGGAATCTGATGAAAGGGTCACACAAATATTTAGAGAATATAAACTTGTCAGACGACCTGATAATCATGACAGATACAGTAATAAATTCTTAGATCTTTGTAATAGCACCTGAGCCCAAGCCAGCTACATATAACACTATACATGTAAAACCATAGTATAGATTTTGTATCTAATAACCACATGTATGATGTCACCTTTTTATTTCATGTGCCTCTTAAGATTGTCACTTTGTTTTCTATCTAGACACAAGTTTTTCACCATCCCCTACATAACAGAGCTTCAGGAAACAATGAAATGACATGAGGGACTGTTAAAGCAGTAGACAGTGTCATATCATGACATTTGATGCCTCATTTAACTCCATAAAGTAGATATTGATACCTGAGTCAAGATGCCTCATTTAACTCCATAAAGTAGATATTGATACCTGAGTCAAGATGTTAAATAATGTTTCTTTATACTTCTGAGTATTGGGGAACTGGCCCCAAGGCCCCTGACAGCATTGTATATGAAGTCTAACCAATAAATCTCTTTCCCAAAGCAAAATGCAGCACAAAAATGGACACTGCTGATGTCTCATAGATGACTGAATAGCCAAAAGGCTGTGCAATGTAAGTTACTCAATTACCACTGTCGGATGTGGGTGATGAGTCAGTCGAGTGAAGTTTTTGAGGTTTCCTCAGTAATCAGCCCGCTGGAGCAACTAAAGTTCATCCAAAACCGACTCACTGAAATCTCTACACTAGCATCTTCAGAGTAGAAATCCTTTAGGATGCAACCAATACAATGGAAAGGGACCTAACCTTGGTAGTATTTGTAAAATGGCCCCTTTGAAATGCTCAATCTCAATCACTCATTTAAAGGAAGAAAAAAATTTAAAAATTAAATATTATTTTGCCCCCTAAATCTAAACAATATCAATTTTACAAAAGGAAAAAATCTCACTTGTGTGATGACAAATTGATTTACTTCTTTTGGATCTGACTGTTAAACATGCATTCATGTTGAATCACTAACTCCATTTTTACATTTGTGCCCAAGGAAAATGCCCTAAGGAACATGAAGAATATATTACAGGTTTGAAGAAGGAAGTAGCTAAATTGATTCTAGTAAATCCATGCAATGAATGACATGAAAGCCCAAGTAAGAATTAGTAATAATTAGGTAAATCTCGGGCCTCCCTGATGGTGCAGTGGGTTAGGCAACGCACTATGAAGCAAACCACAGCCACTGAAGCACGAGTTCGATCCCTGTTGCTGGCTAGGGAGACGACCCACATGGTGTAGCAGACCTCTCCTGCCTCACCCGCTGCTGTGTTTCAGTCAGTCTGCCTGTTCTGCTCCACACTCTGTCTGATAAATCCTCTCACCTCCCGCATCTCTGCCCTGTACCCCCAGCTCTTGTATGCATAAATAAATAAATAAATAAATCTTTAAAAAAAAGAATTAGGTAAATCGATATACAGTGATATGGAAAATAACCTATTTTATTACAAAGCGAGGAAGAGTCTGGATAACAATATCTAGAATATGACTCCCAGCTCTACACTATTATTCTCATTTGCCAACAGTGTATAATACTTTCCTTATATTTATAGAAATTTCTAGACATACTCACAGAGTATTAATAGTCAGTTGAAACTAAATTAGTCATAGTGGAAGAAAGATCATTGTAGAATACAACAGGAACTTTCCACTTTATCTGTTCTTGTTGAACCTCATCACCATGACAGAGGGCAAGAAATTCTCTTTTCCCTTATCTTTTTTGTATGATAGTGAAAGTGAATGGCATAACTTTGTCTAGTCCAGTGTCAGTCAGACACTAGCAATCCAATGAGTATTAATACACACTCAAGATCAAACTCCCAGGGCCTCCCTGATGACACAAGGGTTAAGTCACAGCACTATAAAGCTATACACAGCCACTGCAGTATGAGTTCAATTCCCGACCAGGGAGCTGACCCACATGGTGCAGCAGACCTCTCCTGTCTCACCCGCTGCTCCTCTCAGCAGTGTATTTCAGTCTATCCACCTGTTCTGCTCCCACTATGTCTCTAGTGAATCCTCTCATCCCCCACATTTCTAGCCTATACCTCAGTTCTTGTATGCATAAATAAATAAATCTTTTAAAAATAAATCACACTCCCTTTTACCACCTTCTGAATCTTAACAATTATTTCACATGTCTCCAACATGAGGGCCCAACTCCATGATCATCTGAGATCCTTATTACAAGGGAAGATTGAAAGAAGAACCAAGGAGTTGTTCCCTAATAGCAAGTTTAGGTTTTTCAAAAGAGTTAGAATCATGCATTTTATTTCCCATTTCCAAAAGAGACAGAAATAAAATCATTCCAAGTACTATCCATGACACAAGGAGATGCTTCATCTTGCCTCTATTTCAGTCAATCTTGGAAGAAACACTGGGGTGAGCACATTTAAAATATATCTCTGCTGTTACTGAAAACCACAAGAATGATGAGACTTCATGCATAATGATGTTGAAATAATATTCAGTGAATTGTGAGGATTCTGACAAGCAATGAAATTTATGATTCCTTTCCTCCATCCCAAGTCACAAAAACAGTAAAATGTTATCTTCCAGGTTAACCATCTCTAAATATTGTGGTTATTTATTATACACACACACATCGCTATAGTGGTATATTATGAACATTAGCAAATAAAATAAAAACAGAAATTTAAATGGATATAATTTAAAATATATAGGAAACAAACCATCTAGCATTTCTTCCCACATTTTCCTAATGGGATATATTCTAAATAACTCAAATAGCAACTGTCATGGTTTTGCAAACAGAAATATAAAATTTACATCCCTATAATATCACAACTTGAGTTATCAGGTCAACAAGTGTTTCATGACTATTTTTGCTACCAAAATACCTCCTTAGAGGGCCTCAGCATATAGAATTAAGTCAATTAAATTAGCAATAAATTATTCGTCTTTCAATACAAAGTACGGGGAAATAATATTTATGTGTGTTTCCTAGATCCCAAGCATTGTTAAGGTCTTTAAAACATCTTATATTTAATTTTCCCAACAATTTGTATGGTGGATCTTATTGTTCCCATTCAACAGGTAAAGAATCTGGGAGTTAATATGGTCCATGGCCAACTAGCTAGAAAATAGAATCAGAATCTAGTTAGGCTGATTCCAAACTTTAAACACTTAAATTCTAACTAAAGACTAGAAAATTAGTAGGTGTCCAAAACATGTATGGATATGGCTATAGAACATAAAATCATAAAACACTGTGTAATCAAAAGCATAAGAAGCAGGTCAGGGGTAATGTATCTCTGAGCTCTATCACTCCATTGCTACACTGATTTTTCTGTAGTTAAATAAAGACAAACTGGGAACCCACTGTATTTATTATAAAGCATATAAATTCTAAGAACTTTGGTAGGGATAACATAGAATTTTTTCACAAATTTATGTTACCTCTTTATAATCTTATATTTATATCTTCATGCACTGTCTTCAAACTGGAAATAAAACTCCATGTGGCTATTTTTACTTAGGATTGTACATACTACTTATGTAACAAATTCTTTAAATATTTTACTTTGAGACAGTAATTCTCTCAGGGGCAGAAAATTAGGCTATGGGGGGGGGGGGGTCATTTGATGCCTTGAGACAGAGTAGGATGTCACAGCTGGGAGTGCGGGGTGATGCTGGCATCTAGTGAACAGAGGTCAAGGATGCTGTGGCATCCTCAAGTGCACAAGACTATCCCCTACAACAAAAATTCAAAATCATCCTCTGCAAACATCAGTCATGTGAAAGTTAAGAAACTTCACTCGGGAAGAAATAATCAATGATGTGTTAAAGAGGCCCATACATATGTGTTCATCACAGCTCTGTAGGTGATAGTTAAACAAGATGAGACTCATTAGGTTCCAGTACATCATTCACTGGAGCACTGTTACAGAAAAATATTCAATAACATAAAGGGATGCTCATGATACTAAATGTCCAAGAAGAAGGTGTTTAAAATGAATGTAACATTACAAAGTATACTTGGATTTGTACACACATGAAAAATGCTTTCAAAGCATATTGACCAAAATAATAGTCTATGTCAGAAGAGTGGCAGGAATTTCACATGACAGAATACTTCACACCCAATCTTTCAAAAATATCCACATTCTTGTTATCCCAAGGAGGAGCACATGTGATATAAGCCATCATCTCAGAGTCCATACAAGCTTCCTGCATATGTGAGATTTTGTACCTACCTTCTCCTTCAGGATGTGTCATTGGAAGAGTTTTATTTCCTTACACCAAGTTTTCTAATGGTAGGAAAGAAGAGCAGCAGGTGCTACTCACCAGGTGCCTTCATGATAGCAGCAGAGTTCACTGCACTTATTTGTTCCGAACCAAAATAGCACCTACTCTTCTCATTCTTTCTCTTTAAAAGGCTTCATTGTTATACTATGATTCAAAAGTAGAATTACTTGCTCCCACCCACACCAAACAGTATGATCACGACACTCTGCAAATTCAATAAATGCTTCAAACATCTTGCACATTCATTTCCCCATTTCAGAATTTATGTCAGTAAGAGGCATTAGGGTACTGCCCACTATGCAGTCTTAATAGTTCTAGTTTGGAATTAAGAAACATTGATTCCCTACTAGAGACATGTGCTGATAAATTATCCTTTATTTTAGTAAACTATACTTTTGTGTGAAGGAGCAAACAAATTCTCACAAATAAATGTCTATCAGCCAACAAATCTGTTTAGACAAAGTGTTTAGAGAAAGTTCACAGGGACAAAATAAAACAGAATTTGCTTATTTATTTTCATCTAAAAGGGGTTGAAATAGCTTGTAGTTAAAACTGATACAAAGACTAGTTCCTCCTTTCCTGAAATAATAAACAATATTTCTAATGGCTTTAGAGAAAGGAAAGTTCTTTTTTATAGTTATCTATCCTATATTACATATGATTTGAAATTATTGAAAACATATTAACCTTCTGATTCAAGATGATTAAATAATCAATCATACAAACCTGTATTCTTACCCTCCTAAAATTTTATCAAATTAACAAAGACACACATTATTTTAAAGTAGAAAATAAACAACTGCTGTATCAGTGAAGCAACTGCATTAATTTATGAGTAGAATTAGATTGATAGAAAAGTCCAAGTGAAAGAAAACCAAGAGACACCACAAAGGTCATATAGAGCCACTTTTCTCTGGGGCAATATAGAGAAATTCCAAGCTCCTCCCAGAAGGACAGAAAGGAGCAGCAGGCTATGGTCCAGCCCTCAAGGTAACAAACTGCAAGGTTGTCTGTCTCTTAAAGAGCAACCAGCAACCTCCTTCCAACATGGAAGTGCAGAGACTAAAGGCAATGCAAACCCCAGTCTAAGGCTTCAAAGCACCAGTCTAAACATGCATTTCTAACACACAAGTACACCAGAGCCAATGGCTTCCATAATGGCCAGGGCAGCTAAAGATCATTTCCATCATCACAGAAAATTCTACTGCACATTAAGTAAAGTGGTTGGGGAGGGGAAGGGAGAAAGAAGAAAATCAACTGAAAAAGGAATTCTTATGGCCCTCCCTGGTGGCACAAAGGAGTTAAATCTCAGTACTATCAAGCTATAGCCAGCCACTATAGCATGAGTTAATGCCCTCCAGGGAGCTAATCCACATGACACAGCAGACCTCTCCCACCAACCTTCTGCTCCCCTCAGCAGTGTATTTCAGTCTATCTGCCTGTTCTGCTTCCCACTCTGTGGTAAATCCTGCACCTGTGACCTACAGCCAGCTCTTATATGCATAAATAAAAAAAAATCTTAAAAGAACAATTTAAAAAAGGAATTCTTGAATGGGGTGGGGAAAAGAAGGAGAAAAGAGGTAAGTAACTTCACACTAATCAACAAGAGTCAGCTTTATGCACAAGGGAATGAACTTTCTTGTCCCTTTTAGTGGGAAGCAATAAGAATTACTGTGGTTATGAGTGTGAACTTGAGATTGAATGACTTTTGATGTTTCTATTTATAACCACATACCCATGATGCTTAAGTTCATAAGTGTGAACAAATGACTTAAATACTTTGTACAAGTTTCCTCATCTGTAAAATCCAATAATAATAGTATCTACCTCATAGGATATGGGAGTACAATTAGTCAAATTGATTATATTAACTATTCGACAAATGTTTGCTCTATTATTACCACAATGAAAGAAATAATATTACTATATAAATCAATAATCACTGCAGTTATTCTTCTGTTAAGAGAAATATAAATACATATATATAATTGGGTTTTAAAACAGTCCAGCTACCTACTATATAAAAGACAAAAGGATTAACAAAGACAAGAGTACACCTAGAAATACTTAAAAATAGAAAGGCATGTTGAGATAAATATTAGGTGATAAATAATTCAAGGAAGACGGTATTAAATGTTTTATAGTAACATAAGTTAAATGGCACCCAAAATCAAACAGATAGAAGAAAACGTCATGCTCCTAATAACATGAAATAAAAAGATATAAATACCTGCTAAAAATAGGAGAAATCATAAACATTACAATCAAGTGGAGATTTTACATACCTCTTTAAAAATGACAAAACATATAATCAAATACTACAAAATCAAAAATTTACTAATGATTAGTATTACTTATGCTTAAGAAACTGAGACTACATAATCTTTTCAAGTGTCCATGAAACATTAACAAAAATTAATCATACTTTAGACCCCTACTGATCCCAAACTTTGCAAGAAGTAAATGTCATATGGCCACATTAGCTGATAACAATAAAACACAACTAATAAGTCTTTTTAAGTCTAATAAATAAAAAACACATGTAAGAGAGAGAGTTCCCATGGAGAAGATTTCAAAATTTGTGTACATAATGCCTCCTTGAAGAGGTAAAGTTTCACTCCCAATTGGAGTGTAGGCTGTCTTTAGTGACTTCCTTCCAGAGTAAGAATAAGAAAGGGGAGAAAAAGTTAACTTACAATGGAGATGCTGATAGGTACCACCCGCAGTGGGTGTTCATAGTCAGTATCATCAGTGATATTATAATGATCCTATATTCTTTTCATATGATATAATGAAAGACGTACTTCATCTCTGTGAATCTTCCTTCAGTCTTCAGAACCAAATGCTAATGGGGGTTGAGTGACATTCTATTAAAAGCTTGATCTCAAGCTGTTAAAGTCATCAGGTCATCAATAAAAGAAAAAGTCTAAGAAATTGTCAGACTCACATATCAAAAAATGTTTAACAAGACATAAAATATGGTATCCTTTGTGGGATTCTGGAAAAGGACAGTATGGAAAAACTAATGAAATTTTGAGTAAAGTATGGAGATTTTTAAAAAGTTATTCCTGCTGTTGGTTCCTTCGTTATGACAAGTATATCATCGTAGTGTAAGTTTTAAGGAACAGGAAAAACTGAGGCATGGGGGAGTAATAAGGGAACTCTATGCAAATTCTCTGAAACTTTCTGACAAAGAAAAGTACAGATCAGCACCCCTCTATAACCACATACAAACATCATTTTTCAAAAATACATCAAATTAGTTTCAGCTATATATACAAAGAATAATATACCATTAACAGAGTTATCCAAGGTATGCAAGACTAGCTTAATATTTGAAATTCAATTAATAAATGTTTACCATGCTCAGACTAAAACTGAAAATCCTTAAGATAATATCAACAGAGGAAAAATAAGCATCCGCATAACACAATGCTGATACAATACAATGACATACATCAATTCCTTCATTGATATAAAATGTCTATTTTAAAAAACAACAGCTGAGATCATACTTATTTGTGCAAAACTGAGTACTTTTTCACTAACTCAGGAATAAGACAAAAATATCAAATCACTACAATATTCAATTAGAAGTCCCAGCTACTACAATAAAACAAGTAAAAGAAATAAAAAACATACTAATTAAAAAGGAAGAAGTAAAATTTTGAGAAATTTAAAAATGACAATTATTTACTTGTAAAGTTCTAAGGACTCTATAAAATACGAAATTAAAAATTGAATTTTGAAAATTTTCAGAGTACTAGGATAATACACAAAAGTAATTTGTACTTTTATGTATTGCATACAATTAACAAATTATTTTTAATTTTATTTTAAATAACATCAAAGATAAATTGAGGATTGACTATTAGAAAATAATTAGAAATCATTTTTAAAAATATCAAAATCTGGGCCTCTCTGGTAGCACAGGGGCTAAAGACACAGTGCTTTCAAGCTGTGGCTGGCCACAGCAGGACAAGTTCTATCCCCACTCTCCCCCCCATCCCCACTGCTAGGGGATGAACACACATGGCACAGTGGACCTCACCCTATTTCACCCTCTGCTCCCATCAGTAGTGTATTTCAGTGGTCTTTATGTCCTGCTCCCCACTGTCTCAGGTGAATCCTCTCACCCTACCCCACCTCTGGCCTACACCCCAGTTCTTGTATGCATAAAAAAATAAATCTTTTTTTAAGAAAAAGGGACACCAAAATCTGTAAGCTAAAAATGACAAAGCAGTGCTTAGGGAATATTTTTAAACAGAAAAAAAGAAACATATAAATATATTTCATGCTCATGAATTGGAAAATTCAGTATGGTTAAGATATCATATTTCCCCAAATTGACCTTTGGATTTAATGCATTCCTGTTAAAAGTTCAGGGGACTTTCTTATAGAAATTGACATGTCAACGTAAGTAATATGGAAATCCAACGACCTAGAATAATCAAAGCAATTTCAAAATAAAAAGAATAAAGTTAAAGGATTTTGACTCCCTTATTTCAAAACACACTATGAAGCTGAGTAATAAATGTACGGTGGTACTAGAATACCATGGTATTCAACAAAAACACCAAAGCAATCCAAAGAACTGAAAATCATTTCAACAAAAAATAATGGAACAACTGACCATCCATAAAGGAAAAATTAAGCTTGTCTCCCATCTAACACTAGACAAAAAAATTCAGTCAAGATAGAGCACAGATGTAAAGTAAAAGCTAAAACCATAAGACTTTAAGAAGAAACATAATAGATTATCATCTTCATAATTTTGAGTATGTATTCACAGAAATAAAGAGCATTAACATTTAATAAGTTAAATTTCATCAAATTTTAAACTTTCCTACACCAAAAAATACTATTTAGAAAATGAGCAGGCAATTATTTGCAAAACATCAAACAAATGACTAGAATCTACATTTTATATAAAAAAAGAAAAAACCTACAACTCAATAACAAAGAAGTAGAAATTAGGCAAAAGTTTTGGACAGACGCATCACAAAGGGAGAGAAACAAATGGTAAAATAGTACATAAGCAGAAAATAGTAAAAATGAGAAACAGCCAACATGTCCATCAACAGACTGTATAAATAAATTCTGCTATATTCATACAAGCATAATAGTAATAAAACAAATAAAATAGTGAAACATATATAAAGCCTAGAAACATGCTGTGTGAAATAAATCTTGCACATAGGAATATAACTATTTAAGTCATATGAATTTCTAGAAAATGCAAAATTAATCCATATTATAAAAGTGGTTACCTCTGGATATGCAGGTCAGAGATTAAGTGGGATAGGACATGAAGGAAATTTCTGAGGTTATGGGAATGTCCAATATCTTGATGTGGTTTGGATTACACAGAGATATGCAATTGTCAAAATACAGCAGATGTACAAACTAAGATATGTGCAGTCACTGTATGCAATTTTTAAATCAAACCCAAAAAAGGGTATTGATTTCTCATTAAAGATGTACATGATGAAACACGAAGGAAATATACTGAACTCTGCAATTTACTATGAAATGTTTCCCAAAATACATGATGGCTTAATGTATAGATAGAGCAATGGTAGGTGAATAGATAGTAGAATAGATAGATAACAGAATGGTAGGTAAGTGATAAGCAGTAAAGTAATGGTAGACTCTTGTTGGTGAATCTGTGAGACCTCACTATTTTTTTATTTTTTATTTTTTTTTTCAAAATAGTCTAGGAAAGCCAACGTGATGTGGTAGGAATGTTATGGGAAAATACATTATGTATATTCAGAAAGAGCACGATTTGAAAAGAAAAAGAAAAAGGTATTCCTGGAAGAGAAGAGATAATAGAGAACAAACAGAACATCTACCCTGACATCTGCTCTTAAGGTACATGGGACATGAGGGAGGGAAATTACAGCTTTTTTAAGAGAGTTGAATCCATAGAATAGCTTATATTTCAGTTGCAATAAGAAAAGAACATGATGCAGAGAACAGGTGAAAAAGAGCAGTTTATTGATCAACGTTGCAGGTCCAAGAGGATATAATGGAGGCTTTGGGGATCCAGGAATAAGGGATTAGCAATATACAAAGAAATGCACAGATGATAATGAATATTCGGGAAGAGTTTATCTTCTAGAGGTGACTGAGATAAATCTGATATGAGCTATGAGACTGAACTTCCTGGTCTTTCAGAGCAAGCAAGTGATCAAATCTAGTGCAATGAACTGGAATGACTCAGGAAAATGATTCATAGCTCACTCCTCTCTCAGGCAGTATCTAGGGGTATGGCTAAAACAAAGCTGTGGAAGGAGAAGTATGAGATTAATCAGGAAATCAGCAATTAATAGAAAATGAAGCATTCTAGAAGTATAGACCGACCCAAAAAGAAGTCTAGTGCTTTGGAAAGATTAATAATGAGGCAGAGAAATTTTTAGAAAGTTTTATCAAGAAAAACTTCAAATTATCGATATTAGTTCATGAAAAGGGAAATATAATGAAATACAAAGATATTTTTGTTTTATTTTAGAAAACTTCAAAATTTTACTAAAGTGGAAAAAAATAGATAAGGAATCTCAACATACTCAAAAATCAGTTTCAATGACTGCTAACTCATGCTTACTGTTTCATCTCTCTCCTCCATCAACTCCCCGTTGCCTACGTGATCTTGAAGCAAATCTCAAGAATCAATCAAATCATTTTGTCTGTAAATACAAGGTATGTATCTCTAAAAACAGTATGGATTTTTCCCTACTATCTGAAAGCTTTCATGACATCAAATGGTATAAAATGAAGAAGCAATTACCATTCACTTACATAGAAACATTTTTAAGTTTTCCAGGGGAAAAAAGACTACAAATACAATTATACTAATTAACACATAAAACTGAAAATCATATTCACACATAGCAAAAGCAGGAATGATGTGATAAATATATATCCTTTATAAAAGTTGCCAGAGGGAGATGTTTGGGGGGGCTACTCTCACTAATCAGAGTGCCACCACCTGTAGAATAGGTGCTGCAAAACCAACACTATGTTTTTGTCACCTTCTGCCTGTTGTTTTAAAAACCAAACCAAAAAAAAAAAAAAAAGCAGGTAATAACTGTACCTGATTTTTAAAGAGAGCCACTGTATCATCATAATTCCAGTTCTTATATCTCCAGGCACCTTATAATTTTTTTATAGTTTATTGAACCAGAATCCAAATAAAATCCATACATTTCTATCGGTTGTTTACTTGGTTGGTATGTCTTATTTGTTTCTCTTAAGGTACAGGTGTCCTTCTCTCTTTCTCTATTTTTCCCTGCAGTTTTTTTGTTGTTGAAATGATGTCTTTGATGCTGTGGCTTTCCCACATTCTGGATTTTGATGACCACATGCTGCAGTGTTATTTATTATGTTCCTTTGTTCTCTTCATTTGCTGAGATTTGGTAGTCAGACTTCATAAGATTCTGGTTCCATTATTTGATAAGACAAATTTCTTATAGGTGACACTGTGTACTTCCATCAAAATCTGATTCTCCATTTTTGTGATATATCAGCCATCAATAACGATTGTCAATGAATTAATTCATTAGGGATGAAAAGTTATGAGTCTATCACCAAAAAAAATTGTCAAAGAAATTCTGTATGACCTTGTACCAATAAATCAAAACTTGAAATAAAATGGAAGTTCTCTTGGAACATAGATTATAAAAATTGAGTCTTAAATATGTAAGAAATTTCATAGACTAATTATCATACAAGAAATTGAAAAGATAATTAATGAAACATCAATGTTTTAAGGACACATTTTTCTAAACCTTTAAGGAGCAGATAATTCCTTTGTTATAATAAACAGTTTCAGATCACAGAAAAAGATGAAAGACTTCATAGTTCATTTTATAAGGCAATAATCATTTTGATATGAAACTCAATAAGAGTGTAATAAAAAGAAAATCATAAACCAGTTTCATTGTGAGGATTAAAAGTCATTAGCAAAATGAATCCAGCAATATATTAAAATAATTTAAAATAACCAATTGGAATGGATCCAGAAATGCAGAAGTAGTTGAATACTAAGAAATTTATATGTATTTTTAAAAACAGGTGGATTTTCTCTTTCACTTCAATTATTTAACATTGTTCTGGAGATTCTAGTTAATGCAAATAAAACATAAAGTTGTTAAAATATTTGAAGATGGTATGATAATACACCAATAAAGCCCAGGAATGAAGAGAGGGGAAAAGTTAGTACTTAACAAGTCCTTTCCTTTTTTATATATTATTCATTTATTTGATTACATCTGTTAATTTTTGAAGAGTATTTGATTTCTCGCCTCCAGTGTAGTCCCTGTAGTCCAGTGTAGTAATCCCACCACCATGGTGCCTGAAATCCATCACCATATTCCCTTGTGCTCTTCCCTCCCCTGTTTTGTCCCTCTACCTCCCCAATCCCAGCTGATGGTCTCAGATCTGTGGTCAGCTTGCAAGTTTTGTCTGTTTTGCTTTTTTTTTCCCTACCCTGACACTACTTTTTTTTGTTTCTCTATATTCCACATATATTTCTTTTCTTCTGACTTATTTCACTTAACATAATCACTTCCAGTTCCATCCATGTTGCCAAAAATGGCATGAGTTTATCTTTTTTGATCACTGAGTACTACTGCATTGTGCTATATGCCACATCATCTTGATCCACTCATCTGTTTCTTGGCTCTTTCTTATCTTGGCTATTGTAAATATTGCTACAATAAGCATAGGAGTACAGGTTTCCTTATAAATTAATAAAGCATCAAGATTCCAACTGAAAAACCATTAACAAAAAGAAAATATAGATAAGTAGACTAAAATAAACATTAAAAATTGATGGCTTTCATATAAAATACCTAAGAATAAACCTTATAAGAAATTCACAAGATCTACAAAATGTTTTAAATGCTTCTGAAAGCTCTGAAAAGATAAACAAAAGCATACCATGTTTTTAGACAGGAAGAGTAAACATCATAAAAATTTTATTTATCTTTAACTAAATCTAAAATGCAGACAACTTTAACTCCAAAATTTATTAAGAACAGGGAAAGAAGATAGCCAGGAAAAATATTCTAAGAAAAATTCAGAGTATTAAAAGAGACTGGCACAAAGAAGCATTAAAATATCAGAAAGTCACAATAACTACAGCAGTATGCTAGCAGCACATGGAGATTAACAATAAGAGTAGAAAGACTAGGATAGAAAGAAAGATGAACCCAAGTGCATATAAAAAGTACCTATGAAAAAGCAGCTTAAATTGATGGGTCATGCATTAAGGACAACTGGATACCTACTGAAAAACAGGAACCATGTCTCACTTATGCAAATTCCCCAAAAGATGACAGACTTAATAAAACACAAGTGTTGGAAGTAACCATTTGCACATCCTTTTAGAACCTCAAATTGAGAAAGATATGTCTAACTATGACTAAACATCTAGCAGAAAATCTTGATAAAAGACAAAGAAAAAGATTTACAACTTATAAATAATGCCTAAATGGCTCTCAAATGTGTGAAGTACAGGAAAAGTCCAGCCATAACACCAAGTTCAGCTGTGATACCATTGTCAAGTCGATGTGCTAATGACTTCCGCTCTACTGATAGGTGAAAAATAATATTTCAACCTAGTTTAAGTCCATGCTATGTAATTTTAATTGAAACTGTATTCATTTCAAGAAAAAAAATGTACTTTTTGTGTTTTCATTTGCATGTGTACACAATGCTTTGCTGACAGGGGAAATACCATCAACTTGAAGTTGAAGTGATCTGAGTCCAAAACTGGATTCTGACAGTTCTTTGATCTGTATCTTTGCATAAAATACTTAATGTTACCAAGTTTGTACATCACCATTTATAAGAGTACTAGGAAGATCTACTTCATGTGGCTCTTGTTAGAAATAAGGTGACACAGGGGGCCTCCCTGGTGGAGTAAGGGGTTAAGTCTCAATACTTTGAAGCTATCTGTAGCCACTGCAGCACAAGATTGATACCCGGCCAGGGAGGGGACCCACATGGTGCAATAGACCTCTCCTTCCTCGCCTGCTGCTCCCCTCAGCAGTGTATTTCAGTCAGTCTGCCTGTTCTGCTCCCACTGTCATTGGTGAATCTTCATACCCCACACACACCTCTGACCTAAACCCAGCTCTTGTACGCATAAATAAAATAAATATTAGAAAAAAAAAGAAAGAAAGTGACACAATTGTGAAGTTCTGGGCACAGAATAGGCACAGATTTGTCAGGTATTAACTTTTTTCCTCTCTTCTTTCCTGGCACTTATACAGAGTGATGTCAATTATATTTCTCCAAAGGACAAGCCCAAGTGGATAGGAAACACTCAATTAAACACATTGTCATTGGAATTTTTTTTAATTGAAGTGAATTTGCATTGCAACATTATATGAGTTTCAGATGTATATCATTGAAAATTACTTTTTCTTTCTTTCATTTTATAACATCATTATTCACAATAGCCAAGTCAGAGAACTAACCTATATGCTCGCCATCAGGCAAATACAAAGAAATTAAGAATATAAAGAAGTTAAAATATATGTATATATTCAAGGGAATAGTTCTCAACTATTAAAAAAGATGAAAAGGTGCCTTTTGGGAACACAATGGATAGACCTTGAGGTGATTATACTAAGTGAAATAAGCAGGAAATAAAAGACACTTATACTTGAATATAAATTTCACTCACTTGAATATAAATAACCAAAGAAAATGGGCAAAACACAGCAAAAATCATTTTTAGACTGTGAAAAATATACTAGCCGCCAGAGTGAATGGAGCAGGGGAAATAAAGAGAAGGCAAAGTAATAAGGTGTCTGCACAGGAGTTTTGGTGTACATGTGGAGATGTGATCTACTCCCACCATAATATAAATATGCAGGTGACTGGCAAATCAAGGAAACTGAGAATTAATACATTAACAAATGAAAGAGGACATCTTAGACAAACAGAACCTTGTCCAAGAAACAGCTAATAGAACCAGTTTGTTTTACAAATGATAAAACTGAGTCCCTCCAGGGACTTTGCTGAGGAACATCCCACAAAGACATAGCTAAACAAGGATTTTCATTCTATCTTCTGGAAATTGTTAAAATACAAGTCACTGCAAACTTCTCAAACTCTCAACTTCAGCAAGGTTTTGGCTGTTTTCCCACATCCCGTGAAATCTCATTATTTCAGTCTCCTCTGCTAACTATTCGAGGTGACAATCCATGAGTTCAAAACAGTCTTCTTTTTTTTTTTTTTTGCAAGACTGTGTCCTTTCTAGAACTGCATAAACAAGTTTGGAAGAGTTAATGCTGAAAGTCTGTCTCTTGAAAGCACAAGAGCTCCACCTTCAGCTCTGACACTACGAGGGATTTTTCAAAATGCTATTGCCTGAGTCTTTAAAAAGGAGAAATATATTCTCCTCTCATAAAATCGAAACTACACAACTTTCCACTTTTAAATATTTCACCTCCAAAAATATATCTACTGTCCATAGGGGAAATGAAAGGTAAGAGTCTTAGGATGTGCCTGTCGATATTAAGTAGACAAGATAAAATGTCTTTCATTTTCTTTACATTCTTCCATATGCCTGTCTTGATGTCATTTTCTTTATAGCTGCAGCAGTGTCTGTAAGCTTTTTCATTCTAATTCACCATGGTTTCATGCCACTGGACTTATGTCTTGAAATAAAAGAAAAGGTTAATTCTTGCCCAGCAGGACTATTCAGAAATTGCCAGCAGTTTCTCAATAGCCCACTAAATATTTGCCAGTTGTGGAAAGGAAATTTCATCAGGATCAAGGGAAGTAAAATTCAATTCTATGAAGCGGTATTAATTGGATCTTGAAAAGGATTATCTCCCAATGGGTAGTGATAAAGAATAAAATAAGAGGGAAACAATCAAAATATTCCCATAATTTCACAGAACAAATCTCCAAAATCTAAATTGAATTTTAAGACCATTTCTAAAATTACATAAAAGATTGGAGTAATCTTTCTTCCACCACATATTTTATGGTAATCTATCAAAGAAAAGGGACAAAGTGCCCATTTCTTCACAAATTGTGGGATAGGGAAACTTTTGGGAGAGAAAGCAGTCATTTTTCCACATTAAAAGATATCATTGAATGTAGATTTAAGTAAATACCTATATAAACACTGAATCTCTCAAATTCCTATCAAAAGGATAAATCTGTTACTAATTTTCTCCCTATTTTTTCTTCTGAACTCAACCATATCCTCGGTATTCTGAGTCTCAGTGAAAGAAAACCACAAATATACATAATTAGAGCTGTGTCTAGGTTTAAAAAAAAATTCAAAATTAAACTTGTGTGTTATATCCTAGAAAGTTTCTACAAGCTTTCGAATTAAACTTAAGAATTCCCTTTTGGCCTCTAGGCTGTTTACAAGCCTGGAACCAGAAGTTACACAGAAAAATGTCAGTCTTGTGCATTCTAAAGTCACTGAAATAGTATTACCCCACCACCAGAGCAAGGGTTGAAATAAAGTTCATACTTGTGTTCTTTCGACACCCTGAGTTACCAAGACATTGTCCATATAAAAATTCCTATATAGTAGTTATTGAAACTTGCATAGCAATTGCTATAATCAACTCCATGAGAAGTATTCTTAAAGTATTTTCTAATTCTCATAAAGATCCAATGACATCATTTCCTTATTATCTTTCATCATTAAGAAAACCAACACTTACAGGGATTAAATGAGCCCAGAGTCATGGAGGTAGAGCAGCAAGCTCAATCTCTCAATTCCTATGATCTATACACACATCATCCTACAACCAACCACACAACACCCCTGTATATAGAGAGGAATCCAGTTCCATTTCAGAAAGGTTAAAGGACTTGCCTAAGATCACAGAGTAATGTCACACATGCAGCAACTAGAACTCAAGCAGTGAATGAGTAGAAGTAAAAGAACACATGATCTGGAATCAGATGTATCTACATTCCAATCCCAGCTCCACACACACTAATTCTATAGCCCAAATCTGAGAATCCACCACTATTCTTTTGGATGAGTTGGGAATTCTTTACCTCACTATTCTCTTGATGAGTTGGGAATAACAGTTTGTCTAACTATCGCAAGTATTACAGCTACTATATAAAAATAACCTAGCACAAAGAATACATACAAGAATACAGTGAACAATTATACCCAATCATCTTAACTTCTAGCGACTTGGATTTTCCACTTTCCCCAAACATGATAAATGTGCCATCCTATATATATGACTCCACAGCATGGTTGTTCCTAAGATCATAATGGAAATATTTTCCTGGAGGAAAATTAATAAATAATGACATCTCTTGCTCTATTATTCCTTCCTTTTTCTTTCTCTCTTTGTATTACCTCTCTCTCTCTCTCTCTCTCTCTCCCTCCATACACACACACACACACACACACACACACACACACACACACACACCAGTGTCCCAACTGCAAGTAGAACTACCAATAAAATTAAAGTGTTTCACTCAATGGAAATAAGAGACCAAATGCAAACAGTGCAGAAAGATGCTTGATTCAAGTATTGTCAACTTTTTGATGATAGAATAATGTCATAAAATGACAAATAACTACCCTTACACTAGCTTTTTGGTTGAAAGTTCTAATATTGCATTTTAAAGCCTTCTCCTCACTCACTGGCTACATGTCAGCCAGCCAAGCCTTCATAGGTCCTTTTATAAAATAAGGAAAAATTCCAGGAGTTATCAGTAAGATTTTCATTACTGAATAAATAAAGGAAAGGCTATTCCCCCCTGACGTCCCTCTGCAAGACCATTTTTTAGCAGAAAAGTTCTGATTTACATTAAAATTGCAATTTCTTCCCACATCATGGTTCATCCAACTTTAAAACTAGAAAAGATTATGAAGATTATCTAACTACTTACTATAAAACATACCTTCTATAGGATTTGCCTTGCTTTTATTCTTTCTTCTGAGAACTACTCTCTCCAAATTCTGGAGTCAATCTTGCAGTCAAGTTTATAAAAAGTGAGTCTTCCTGACTTGGTCACACACAGTTAGAAATTCCTGAACCAAGGTGGAAGCTTCAAGTTAGACTTAAACCTCAAATCTGCCAATTAACCTCTAGAGTTAAATTGGAAGCTAGAAAAGCCATTTTTGAACATGTACATATCAACTCAAGAAAAGGAAGGGGCTGAATGGAACATGGTGTAGGATTACTGGGCCTTTTAGACATTCTGGGGACCAAGCCTAACTTCCTTTGGTTGCGGGTTATCCTACAAGACTAATAAACAATGCTCCAGGGACCATTTGAGTACCCTACAATTCATAACAATTTTGATACTATCTACCTACAGATAGCCTCAAGCTCCACACATTAAGGGTCGATCCTACAACACTCTCTCCTCAACTAACTTCAGGGCTGGCCACAAGTCCAAGTTGTGAACTATATTTCTGATCAATCAGCTATATATCAGAAGTTTTCATAATATCTTTCTTGGGTTTGATTTTTTTGAAAGACTCACCGAACTTAGTGAAACATTTTACTTACTAGATTTCTGCTTTATTTTAAAAGAGTACAAGTCAGAAACAGTCAAATAGAAGAGCTGTTTAGGCAAGATGTGTTGTAAAGGGTGCAAAGTTCCCAAGTCTTCTCTGGACACACCACTCTCCCTGATCTTCAAATTCCATTATTATTGGTTTTTATGGAGATTTCATTATATAATAGGCAAGATTAATTAAATCATTGGTCATTGGCAACTGAGCCAAATTCCAAACCCTCTCTGCTCCCCAGAAATTGGGACTCAAAGTTCCAGCCCTCTAATTACATGGTTGACTCCTCTGGCACCAGCTCCCAACCTTCCATGCTTACAAATAAAACCTCAACGAAAGAGCTTTTTGGCTCTCATCGCTTAGGAAATTCTCAGAGCTTAAGGACAAAGACCAGATATATATTCATTATAATAGATCACAATATCACAGAAGGGAAAAGAAAAAAATAACAAGTAGTTTCCTCAAGTTCCAGCTATTAGTAAATCTTGAAGCCAAACTACCTTTTGCCCTTGGTTATTACCTGCTCATAAGCCCTTTTTTAAATTTATTTTTATTAGTGAAGTACCATTATTTTACATCTTTGTTAATATTTTGACAACATAGTATTCCTCCCTTTAGTTGTTGGCATTGTAGCTCTCTCACCTCCAAAGAATCCATTGTCCTCAACCAGTGCCCACTGTGCTCTCGCCTGATCAACCCCCCATCTTAATCCCTTTATGGCCAGCCCTATCAAACTGAAGCTACAGGTTCTGTTTCAAACAACCGAACAACTCCTCAAAATACCAAACAATGCCCTCTTACAAAGCCATATTACAGAACAGAGAGAGACCCAGAGAGGCAAAGTTCCTGTCCATTGTCACACAAATAATGAGTAGAACTAAATTCAGCTCTTGTATTTACAACTCATCTTATTTCTACAGCATTAATTTTCACTTAATTCTTAAAAGGCTGGAATGAAAGTGTAAGAAACACAAAAACCACATTTCACAAAATCTCAGATCCATCATTTCTATAAGATATTAAGCATCACAAGTTAAACTATGACACATTGCTAAGTTGCCAATGATAGTAAAAGGCATTCATAATTCAGATAAAGTGTAAAATAGAATGTTCATTTGAGAAGAAGTGGAAACTGTGATAGAAAGGATTAATTGAATTTGGAATGGGGCAAGTTGAAATGGATTAATTTGTGGTCCCTGTGGGAGGAACTAGCTGTTCAAGTAGGGAAATAAATATTGTAATGCTCCTGTTTTAAAAACTACTCTACAAGTGTTGCCAACACTGGAGAATCTTAGCCAAGTTGAGAGTGTTTAAGAATGAATAGAAAAAACACTTTCAAATCGCTCTTGATTTAAAAATTCTCCACTTGATCGATGTTAAAGTTCTAACACTGTGCTAAGCATTCAAATAGAGGGAATTTGAGGTGGGATGAAAGTATAAAGAAAGTATAAATTCTATGTCCAGCCCTCATGCATCATCCCATCATCCTTTAATCAATACTATTTATTAAGTCTCCACTCTGATTCAGTCATCATTTCAGTTCTGGACTTAGAGCACAGAATAAGAGAACCAAAGTCATCATAGATCCAATATTGTAGTGGAGTGAAGAGATGATAAACATAAAGTAAAGGGCCTCCCTGGTGGCACAGTGGGTTAAGCAACACATTATGAAGCAAACCACAGCCACTGCAGCACAAGTTCGAGAGTTAGATCCCTGCTGCCAGCCAGGGAGGGGACCCACATGGGCGTGGCAGACCTCTCCTGCTGTGCCCACTGCTCCCCTCAGCAGTGTGCTTCAGTTGATCTGCCTGTTCTGCTCCCCCTCTCTGTGGTGAATCCTCTCAACCCCCCCCCACATCTCTGACCTGTACCCCAGTGCTTGTATAAATAAATAAATCTTTAAAAAATAATAAAAATAAAAAATAAAGTAAAACAAAGGTGTGTTAGAAAAATGCCAAGTATCATAAGTACACAAGAAAAATATAGAAAGGAATCCCTCTCTCAAGAAACATAAGGGAACCAAATAAAGATCAAGGAAAGGAATAAGAACAATAATAATAATAACAACAACAGCAATAAAGACACAGAAACCAAAAATGAGGAGAC